>CAUYLG010000561.1:0-28794 GCA_963573385.1 Cacajao melanocephalus
AAACCCCATCATCTCAGCCCCAAATCTCCTTAAGCCAATAAGCAACTTCAGCAAAGTCTCAGGATACAAAATCAATGCAAAAATCACAAGTATTCCTATACACCAGTAATAGACCTAGACAAATCATGAGTGAACTCCCATTTACAATTGCTACAAAGAGAATAAAATACCTAGGAATACAACTAACAAAGGATGTGAAGGACCTCTTCAAGGAGAACTATGAACCACTGCTCAACTAAATAAGAGAGGACACAAATAGATGGAGAAACATTCCATGTTCATGGTTAGGAGAATCAATATCGTGAAAATGGCCATACTGCCCAAAGTAATTTACAGATTCAACACTATCCCCATCAAGCTACCAATGACCTTCTTCACAGAACTGGAAAAAACCATGTTAAACTTCATATGGAACCAAAAGAGAGCCCGCATAGCCAAGTCAATTCTAAGCAAAAAAAAAAAAAAAAAAAGCGGGAGGCATCACACTACTGGACTTCAAACTATACTACAAGGCTACAGTAATCAAAACAGCATGGTACTAGTACCAAAACAGAGATATAGACCAATGGAACAGAACAGCAGCCTCGGAGGCAACACCACACATCTACAACCATCCAATCTTTGACAAACCTGACAAAGACAAGCAATGGGGAAATGAGTCTCTGTTTAATAAGTGGTTTTGGGTAAACCGGCTAGCCATGTGCAGAAAGCAGAAAGTGGACCACTTCTTGACACCTTACACTAAAATTAACTCCAGATGGATTAAAGACTTAAACATAAGACCTAACACAATAAAGACCCTAGAAGAAAACCTAGGCAAAACCATTCTGGACATAGGTGTAGGCAAGGACTTCATGACTAAAACACCAAAAGCATTGGCAACAAAAGCCAAAATAAGCAAATAGGACCTAATCAAACTCCACAGCTTCTGCACAGCAAAAGAAACAGTCATTAGAGTGAATTGGCAACCAACAGAATGGGAAAAAATTTTTGCAGTCTACCCATCTGACAAAGGGCTAATATCCAGAATCTAAAAAGTGGGCAAAGGACATGAACAGATACTTTACAAAAGAAGACATATATGAGGCCAATAAACATATGAAAAAATGCTCATCATCACTGATCATTAGAGAAATACAAATCAAAACTACATTGAGATACCATCTCACACCAGTTAGAATGACGATCATTAAAAAATCTAGAGACAACAGATGCTGGAGAGGACGTGGAGAAATATGAACACTTTTACACTGTTGGTGGGAGTGTAAATTAGTTCAACCATTGTGGAAGACACCGTGGCGATTCCTCAAGGACCTAGAAACAGAAATTCCATTTGACCCTGCAATCCCATTACTTGGTATATGTCCAAAGGATTATAAATCATTCTACTCTAAGGACACATGCACACGAATGTTCATTGCAGCACACGAATGTTTACAATAGCAAAGACCTGGAACCAACCCAAATGCCCATCGATGATAGACTGGACAGGGAAAATGTGTCACATATACACCATGGAATACTATGCAGCCATCAAAAACGATGAGTTCGTGTCCTTTATAGGGACATGGATGAACCTGGAACCATCATTTTCAGCAAACTGACACAAGAACAGAAAATCAAACACCACATGTTCTCACTCATAGGTGTTGAACAATGAGAACACATGGACACAGGGAGGGGAGCATCACACACTGGGGTCTGTTGGGGGGAAATAGGGGAGGGACAGTGGGGGGTGGGGAGTTGGGGAAAGATAGCATGGGGAGAAATGCCAGATATAGGTGATGGGGAGGAAGGCAGCACATCACACTGCCATGTGTGTACCTACGCAACAATCTTGCATGTTCTTTACATGTACCCCAAAACCTAAAATGCAATAAAAATAAAAAATAAAAATAAAATAAAATAAAAAAGATACAAAATCTCTTTGAGTTTTTCACCGTAAGACTAGTAATAAAAAGTGATTACAATACTACTTGATACTGATTGATTAAGAGGAACGTCTGACTCAGATGTTTCTTCAGTTCATGTTCAGAGAGAAAAAAGACTATAATTCCCAGTACTCAGGGCTCATTCAGAATAATGAATGCAGTCAACTGAAGCCGCATCTGAGGCTGGCTGCATCCCCACAGTGCAGCACCTTAGGTTAGTTTATTCTCTACCTCTATTTCCCTAATTAAGTGATGGGTTTTGCTGAAAGCCAGCATTTAGATTTACTCAGATCCATATAAATTATGTAGAAAAAGTAATGACAAAGAAAAAAGGAAGAGAGGAAATTAGGTATGTAGATGTCAGCCAATAACTATAGGAAATAGGGAATATTAGGTGCATTTCTAAACTGAAAATTCAGATTCTTCAGAAACATGTGAAGTCTAGATTCATGAAAAAGATGAGGAAAACAGGGGTGATTTATTTGCCTTCAATAAGTTAAACTTCCCTAAGTAGGTGCCATCTTTCCCTTCTATATTGATGACATGTACAATATATTACCTTGAATTACTGTTATTTGGGTATTTGCCTACTCCTCAGTAATATGATGGAGCCAGGCTTAGTGATGGAGTACATGGGCTTTGAGATCAAATAATTGGTTTGAGTACTGGATTATTCTGTACTAACTCTATGACTTTGGGAAAAGTCATTTGTCTTCCTTGATCCCCAGTTTCTTTCTTGTAAACTGGAGATGACAACAGAACCTATACTATAAAATTTTTTGAAGGATTAAATGAGATCATGCACATAAAATGTTCAGCAAAGTACCCAGAATATCATAAAGAGAGTGAGCAAACAATAAATGTTAGTTTATTATTATTATCATTTGAGACAGAATCTCATTCTGTCACCTAAGCTGACTGCAGTGATGTAATTATGGTTTAAAGCAGCCTCAACCTCCCAGGCTCAAAAAATCCTCCTGCCTCAGCCTCCAGCATAGCCAGAACTACAGTCATGTACCACCACGCCTGACTATTTTTTTTTTCAGAGATGGGATCTTGCTATGTTGCCCAGGCTGGTCTCCAACATCTGGACTCAGGCAATCCTCCTGCCTTAGCCCCCTAAAATGCTAGTATTACAGATATGTGCCAGCTCACCAGGCCTTAATGTTAGTTAATATTGGCATTTTTATGAAATTAGGAATGTACAAAAAAGCAGTCATCCTAGCATGTACTCTATAAATTATTAATTTGTGTATCTTCTGTGTTTCATGGGGTACATACATCACATAATTATAATGCAGGAGCTGTAGGAATAGTTCTGATGTGGTAGGTTTCTTAACTATCCTTTGAATGAATATTCTATTTCTGTCACTATGTACCCTTTCTTGTAACTTCTCCGTAGCCCTCCTGAAAACAAAGACTATTTATTCATCTATGTAATAGAGTATTGATGGATGTGGGAACCACATTGGTCTGTATGGTTTCTCACTCCATTCCATTGAATGTCATGTAGAACTAGGAGAAATCACCCCTAGACCCAAATATCTACAGAGACCAAGAGCCAGCAAACAAGGAAACGACTATAAGTTGGATTAGTCCAGCTTATTCAAAATTGTGGGGGGTTTTCCAAATATTATAATGATTTTGTAGCAAGTTATATTATGAGGCTTCAATAGTGGTCTGATTGGCTTATTTATTTGTGTATTAATTTATCAGTTATTTATTAAGAATTTACCATGTTAAGTAGTGAAAATAAAAGCGCAGTCCCTGCATTCACAGAACTTAAAATATATAATGAACAAGCCAGAATATTAATTAAAATGAAACATGAACATTGTAACAGGGCATATACAGACTACTTTGACAGCTCACAGTAGAGAGATACCACCCAGTGACAGGAAAATATCTTGGATATGACAAAGTTCCCTTTTCCCACATTGTCCTTCCTCACATGCAGGCATCTGAGCAGGTCTTTTTTCCTGCCTTAAGGACAGGACGTTGCTGCAGAAAGCAGAGGATAAAACAGATTTTCCTGACTTTTGATTGTCAAATATACAGGCTCTGAGGAAATAAAAAGGACTCCTGGCCCATAAAAATGATTCAGAATAAAGCATCATGAGAAAGAGCAAGGCTGCCTCCTGCCAAACACAACTTACTTTTTAGCTGTAGAAAAAGAGAAGACTATTTGGGAGTTCACAGACAAACAGACATTGCTGGGTCCCTAAGAAAGCTATCCTGTAATGTATTTCACAGGCAAAACCTCAAATGGATATATTGGATCCATGAGGAGTTCTTTGCTTCCTAAGTAGATCCCAAACAGAACCAGGAGAGAAAACATGATTCTCCGTCGGTTCTAGACAGGCATAAAATGTTAGATTCACCGTAATTTCCTCCCTCCATTGTGACGCTGAAGCTAACTTGTTCCTGTGTTAAGGTAGATTCTGGCTATTTGAGTTATTCTGTCAGGAATACATGAGGTGATATAGTCACACACATGAAAAGGAAAATGTTACTTAGTGAAAAATACTTCAATGAACTTAGTGTTCATTATTTGAATAATGAAAGTCCTGTGTCTATCTACCTTTTTAAATAAAATTATCTGAACCAAGAGATAAATTCAGATTATAGAATAAATTAAGTGTTTTTTTTAAAAAAAGAATGTATCATTCTACTAATTTGCAAATATCACAAAATCATAAATGGCTGTTAGAGATAGAAAAAGTAGCAAGTCAACTCTCCTAACAGAGTAGACTCATGCAAAGCTTATGTTATATTTTGATTACTAAGTTGTTGCACTTGACATGATAGATTATTTTTATAAAAAAAAAACAAAAGAATGAAAGAAACTTGACATGATTTCAAAAAAGAATAGCAACTTTTTAATAGTAGAAACCTAAGAAAAGTAATTACATGTGAAGATACCATAGTAAAATATAAAATGCCAGAAATATTTATTGAAATGCATTTTTCAATGAAAGATCCATTGTGGATAATTAATTTAGAGTTTCTATTTAAATTAAAGCTAAAATTTGTAGTGCTATAATCTGGTACCAAATCTCATGCAATTTTCTGATGAGAATAAAATGTGGTTGGGTAGGAAGATGGTGAATAGAAGACAGGGCTAATGGGCAGCTCCAACCTGAACAGACAGAACAGTGTGTGGAGACTCATATCATGAACTTTTGCTCCAAGAACCACCACAGGAACATATCAAGAAAACTGAAAGAATTCTCTGAACCTTTGAAAGAAGTGGCACACCACTGCCAATTCCATGAGACAGATATAAAACTGTGAGATCCCAAAGTGTGAGAGTGAGAAAACCTTCCTCCAAGCACACAACCCCACTGGGGAACCTAAAAATTCACATCATGTGCACCCTCTCAGACCACAGTGGAATAAAACTGGAAATTTAATTCCAAAGGGAACCCTCAAAACTATACAAATACATGGAGATTAAATAATCTGCTCCTGAATGTCCTTTGGGTCAACAATGAAATCAAGATGGAAATTAATTTTTTGAACTGAATGATAACAGTGACACAACTTCTCAAAACCTCTGGGATACAATGAAAGCAGTGTTAGGAAGAAAGTTTATTATAGCATTAAATGTCTACATCAAAAAGTTTAAAAAAGCACAAATAGACAATCTAACATCACACCTCATAAAACTAGAGAAGCAAGAACAAACCAAACCCAAACCCAGCCAAAGAAAATAAATAACAAAGATCAGAGGACAACTAAACAAAATTCAAACAAAAAAAGTACGAAAGGTAAATGAAACAAAATCCTGCTCCTTTGAAAAGATAAACAAAATCAATAGACCATTAGCAAGAGTAACCAAAAAAAGAAGAGGGAAGATACAAATAAGCTCAATTAGAAATGAAGTAGAAGAAATTACAACCAATACCACAGAAATTCAAATTTCATTCAAGGCTACTATAAACACCTTTATGCAGAGAAAATAGAAAATCTAGAGGAGCTGGATAAATTCCTGGAAATACGCAACCTTCTTAGATTAAATTAGGAAGAAACAGAAATTCTAAACAGACCGATAGGAGGTTTTAGGTCTTAAATTCATGTAACAACAATGATTATAATTACCTTTTACATTTGTGTGGTTGGCTCCAGTCCTAATATTTTTCAAACATTTGATGGATCTGTGAGAGAAGAAGAGAACAAAATATTTCTAACAGGTGTTTTAGAAAAAAAGATATAAGTTGTTGCTGGAAGAAGCAGCTCACTGAATTTCTCAAGTGTTTTAGGGGAGTATCCAAGCAAAAGAAGTTACAATTTGCTAATAATTAGTTGGAAAACTAAGTAATAATTTGACCTTTATTTAACTACAATAATACAAAAGGTAATAAATTACCTTTAAATTGCATTTTATCATGCATTTGTGCTTTCCAATTCAATTTTCACTAGTCATACTAAGAAAGATAATTGGTGTTCTATATCTGTGGGTCCAAACAACCATGGATAGAAAACATTTGGGGAAAAAAAAGATGGTTATGTCTGCACTGAATATTTCAGATTTTTTTCTTTTCAATTATTCCCTAAGAGATATAATATAACTGTTTACATAGCATTTACATTGTCTTAGGTATTATAAGTAACCTAGAGGTGATTTAAAGTATACAGAGGACATGCATAGGTTATACGCAAATACTATACTATTTTATATCAGTCCTTGAGCATTCATGGATTTTAACAGCCACAGGGGTCCTGGATCAATTCCTTGTGGATTTCAATGCTTGAATGTACAGCACAAGCATTATAACTCCTAAGAGGAGACACCCTCAGAGGTTAACTGCCTTTCCAGTGTCATGTAATTCATATCTACTAATTCTTCATTTACCAATCTTTCCACTCTTCAACTTCCCATTATGAACTCTCAGTAACAAAGATGTTTATTCTCGTCATCTCTTCACTCTGACTGTAGGTAGCCCCTAGGCTATCCATAGGTCCAGCATGGAAATCATACCAAGTGCTACTGTATTTGGTGGCCTCTGGCCTCTAGTCACTGGTGATTTGTCAGATGCTGTATCACTGATGCACTTAAAACAATCTTTGCCTGTGGATCCTCATAGTTTCCCCTGGTCCACTCATACTTTGACTGAAAGTGTCAGATTTTTTTGGCTACACAAATTGCTTGGCTGTTTGGCTTTTTTAGCATCTATTAGAAATTGAACATTATTCTACAGCCTTTGTATTTATTTGCTTCCAATGAGAGATCTCATAGATTCTCTAATTTCTGTTGTCCCTGGACTCTGTCTTTGGCCCATAGGCCTCAATCAATAAAAGGTACTGCACATTTCCTAATGAACCTGAAGTGGCTTACCTAGTCCTTAACTATTAACTCTTGATTTTGAAAGAGGCTTTCAGAGCAGAGCCACCATCTGGTGGAAATAGACTGTAACAATCCTGCATACCTGTACCCTTCCTGGCTTACTTCTCCTGGCTTACTTCTCACAATTTTCTATTCCTGTAAGTGTAAGTGAATGTATCTTTTGTATCTTTAGTTACAAAAAATCCATACTGGGTAGTCTAGTTGCGTCATCCACAACTGGGCTTAAAACTAGACCACCTGGCCTGGACTAGCAGAGACCATCTATCACAGTGCACTGAATACAGCTGTACTAGGCATTCCTTGCTTGAAATACTTCCTTCTTTATTATGACTTTTTTTTTTTATCCTTTGGCAAATGTGATCAGGGTGGTTCTCAGTAATTCAATTTTATTGCTAACCTGAAACAACAATGTAAACATGAGAGAAAGAGATGAGGGAAAAAGGCAATCTAGTTTTAAGGAGATAAACCACTTTCTACAGCCTGGAGAGGATTATCAAATTCCATTTAACATGTGATTCAGTAGAACACAACCTAATTAGGTTTGCAAACATACACATGTCATTATCACAACATTGCTGAATGCAAATCAATCGGCATGTGAGAGCACATGTGGATAAATGGAACAGTTATTTCCCTAGAGCTGAAAAACACAACATTAAAATCTAGTCAAGGGTGAAATATCTTTTTATATTGGTATAATATTTCTCTGGCTTTCCCCAAGTTAAAAAAAAAAAAAACTGTTGTTTTAAAATCATACATACTCTTAAGTCTAAGTTACCCAAATGGTTAACATGTGGATTGGGAAGTAAATACAAACCTGAAGTGTCAGAAAACTTCAGGTAACCTAAGCTCCCATGCTTTTGTTGGTCAGGTAAGGGAGCAGATAAATGATATTATACGCCAGGAAGGTCCTTTGCCTTTGTTTTGAAGTATCTGGTCTGATTTGTCCTCAGTGGTGGGTCTGGCTTGAATTTCTTTCTTACTCTCAGGAGAAGCTGCCAACTCAAAATGAGAATTTACTCTTTCTCCCTGCATTCAGTTGGCAAGTCCCAGTCATCACTCTGACTATTTTAAAAGACAGTCCGTAACAGGGACATTCGCCTTAGCCATCCTTCCACAAATTACCATGCTCAATGATGTTCAACTAGCCATTTAACAATTCTAACTTCTCCAACTTGTAAATATTTACTACTTAATGGGCACCCTCAACCATATATTTATTAAGACATAGGGAAAAAAGGAACTGTGGCCTCTCAAAGGAGATGTGAGCTTGTAGAATTTGTCTGGTTGCCATTAGTAATCAAACAGAAGATAGCAATTCAGGTATACACCAATTATTTAGCAATGATAATTGCCTAGGATTGTTCTGAGTGCCAAGGCAATTTAAAATGCGTACACTTGTGAGGTAGAAGACAGACATTAAAAAATAATAGACTATCTTAGGAAAAGAGAACCTATCTCATGAGGGCAACCACATTCATCTCTGTTTTCATGTCAGACATCACTAATCAATTACTGTATACTTCTGAGCCCAGCTAGAGTCTTAGGCAATCTATCTACATAGCATTCCAGGCAACGTCTGCCAATTAAATTGTGTTAGCACGAGGTGAAACTTACTTGTTATCCTTGTGTTGAGACTGCAATTTTCCCTAACACCATATGGTTTACACATTCCAAATCCTTCAACAGTCAATCTGAGTAAACACTAAACACGTGTTTGTTTGCTTAATAGATAAATTAAAAATCTTCCCCCACCCCCAAATGTGTATACATTATAGCTCCTAAAACGGCATTAGTTGTTAAAATTTCAGTGAAAAATTCTCAATCATCTTTTTCCATCTTCTTTCTTCATGAACATATCATTATTGCTATGGTAATTATCCTTCTTCCATCTTCAGTTTTTCTTTATTTTTTATTTCCAAACTCTTCTGAAGAAGATGAATTTAAGCGTCTGAAGGGATTATATGGGTTCAAACAATGTCTTACAAATAATAGTCCATAACCACTTAACATTGGAATTCACTGGGGAGTATTCTAAAAACAGAGATACCACTACAGACCTAGGAGAACAAAATTTCAGGAGAGAAATGTTAAAGTGTATGTGTGTGTGTTTGTGTGTGTGTGTGTGTGTGTAGAAAGCAAGCAGCATGTAAGTTTAAAAACCTCCCATATGATTCTGATGGGTAGTCACTGAAGATTGCATTGTTTTCTTCCTATTCATCTCCAAAAGCAATTGAGTCGGAGAGAACAAATCACCAAGATGTAAACCTTTTCTATGAAAGTTTCAATTTCTGAGCTTCAAGTCTATTTTTGAACTTCAGGTATATACTAGTGTCTTAATACTAATAAGTTTGTCTTCCCCTTATACTTTTTATCTTTTAAAAATGCATGCTTTCTGATATGAAACTCTGTTCTTAGGATTTAGCATACACTCAACGGAAAAATATGAAGCTCTCTAGTCAAGAGATTCTTATTGAACTTATTTCCATTATTAAAAGTGAGGACTTTAACTTTAAAAGGACACAATTAGGCATAAAAGAATGCATCCTTCTTTTGCTCCATCTCTAAGGAAATAACTCTGTTTCTTATGCAGTCTTACTTAAATCACTTCTGTCTTACCCATTTTTCATGATACAATAATATTAACAATTAAAAAGCTGGATATACCTGTGTATATATTTAGTGTATGGTAAAATATATTTTTGTCAAAAGAATTAATTTGCATTATTTTACATAAGGCATGTGTCAGTTCACCGCATTTCCAACCTAAACTATTTTCTTGTACTCAAGGTTTTTATATTCATCTGTATATTCTATGTAGACATTTGATTTATGACCAATAAATTTGATTATCCTTTTGACAATCATCTGAGAGTCTTACTTGACATCACAACTTTCTGTGTCAAAAATTGAAGTAACTAGATTCCTTATTTTACTTTGACTATTTTGAACTTATTCTGTATTTCAATTTGGGACAAACCTAATTTTCCACAATAAAAAATTTAAGTCTCATGCAAGAGCAACTGATTGGCCACAAACCCTTTAAAAATCATGATTTTGGTTCTTTCTTGGACAAATTTTGTCCTTTTTACATTTACCTTTTTCAGAGATCAGTTGAAAAATGGGGAGAACTATTCCTAATCTATGATTTCAACAGAGAGAAAGTTATAATTGTTGTACAGAATCGAGGCTATTTATTTTAATTTGAGACATGCATCGAAGGTGAGTTTTGAAAAAAAAAAATCTGATCCAAGGGACAATAATTTTCTGTAATTACTCATAAACAGCCTTTAATGGCAGGAATAACTTTCCCAGATAACTATCAACTAAAATTAATTCAACCAACAAACATTCTTTGGGTACTTACTATGCATAGATACTGTTCTGTGTATTAGAAAGAAAATTCTGGGAAACTGAAAATAACCATTTGAATAGTGTAAAGTTGCTACTTCCACAAAGTTGACTTTCTACTAGGCTCAAGGACAGAGAATATGACTTTTTCATGAGGAATCAAAGGCCCTGAGCTATAGTTTCAGTATTGACTGCTGTAGTTTTATCAGCACCAGCTATGTGATAGTAAATACCTACAGTGAATAAACCTTTTAGCCTTTCTGGCATTGCATATGTTTGTACTAGATCCTTAGATCATGATCCAATTTAAAAATATGCATGAAGAAGAAAAGGAGTAAGGAAAGATATGAGAAAGAGATTTGTTTGACTAAAATCCCAGGCACTAAAGAAGTTATGCATAATCACTTTTAATAAGAGTCTATGTTAATTTTGGAGCAGCTGATTTCTCACATAATAAGACCTGTCAAATGCAAGTCATCTCACTGTCCCCACAATATGAGTAGACATTTGTATTATCTGGAATAGAGCAGATAGATATCGCTATTATGGGAAAAGAGAAAAGGTGACAGGAATGTCCCATTTCTTGGTACGGTTGGGTCACATTTCATTTTAATGTGATTAGGGGCCATTTGACACTTTAATCAGGGTGATATCTCACATGCCAGGAACACTTAGTCTAGGACAGGAGACTGAACATTGACAGTTGTTTTCTCCCCATGTTCAGTGGATCACTGTCATTCCAAGCTGGGGGGGTATCAGCAGGTGTTCGGCAAAGATTATGGTTAAAACATTTTGGTGAGTTCTCCTTGGTCAAAGACCAGACGACAAACAGAGCAATTCTTTTATAAATGTACTTCTTAAGGATTAAGCTAGCCTCATCTTCATTTTATGCTTCTCTTAGTTCTGGGCTGTCTCTATATACTGAAGCGTTTCCCTGACCAAAATCCAACTGGCATATGCTATTTAATATGCTAATCCTTTTATACTCCAGTGGAGGTCAACTTTGGCCAACATTAATCGGTGATACAGGTACCAGACTAGTAATTTTTGACATAATGTCACATTTAATTATTGTTATTGAACATAAAGACAAATATTTTTATTCCCATTTCACAGATGAGGACTCTGAGACTCAAAGACATTAAATTGCTTACTTCAAAGTATAGACCTTATAAGTGATATGGAAACTGATTATTTCTTCTTTGTGTGTCCTACATCACTGAGAATATTAAAGCAGCAGTAGGAGACCTTCCACAGATAAACATCCCCGCCGCTTTCTGCCCCACCCCAACATCTGAACCCATATACTCTTTCTTTCCTATAACCATAGATAAAACAACCATTCATTCTCCTTTCCAAAGCTAATATCTCCGTTTGCATACTAAATTTCACTTTCTCTTATCTACCTAAGAACAATTCTGCAGAAATTGACCCTCGTCCATTATCAATATTTTTTCACTCACTGTCATATCATTCTCATTACTATACACATGCTACTATTACTCCCATCTTCACAACTTTTCTCTTTACTCAATTTCTCTTGTCAGCTTCCAGCCCATGTCTTTACTATTTTCTGTTGCAAAACTCTTCTAAAAACATTTCTGTCTTCACTGTCTCTGGGTTCTCTCCTCAGATTCTCTCTTAAAATGACTTTAATTTGGCTTTGTTGAAATTGGGTGTATTATGGCCACAAGTGACCTCCATCTTGCTACCTTTTATAGTCTATTCTAAGCCCTCACCTTAACTTGACTTACTAGCAACATTTTACACAATTGGTTATTCTATTCCCTTGATACATTCTCTTCCTTTAAATTTTGCAACAACACACTTTCTTGCTTTTTCCCTTATGCCAGTGGCTCCCCCTTCGTAGATTTGTAGTTCCTTCTCTTTTCCTAATCTCCTAATATTGCGTGCTCCAGTGCTCAGTCATGAATCCACTTCACTCCCTTGGTGAAGCCATCCAATCTGTTACTTTACATACCATCTCCATGCTGGTAAGTCCCAAATTTGGGTTTCCCAGCCATACATCTCTCACAAATCCTAGCCAGCATATAACCGCCTACTCAATATCTGCATTTGGATGATCAATAAACATTGCAATTTGACATAATCAAAACTGTATCCTAGGCCATCATTAGTCATATTTGTTTCTTTCACTGATGGCTACAAATACCTAGAATAGAGTACTTACTAGGCATTCAATAACTATTCCTTGTTTAAATGAATTAATGAATAAATGTCTACTCCCTGGCATAGTTGCTGGTACAAAATTCGGAATTCAATAAATGCTTTTAAACAAATGGATGAGTAAATAAAAGAATGAAATGATGGCAGGGCATGATTTGAATGCTAGGTCATTCCTTCCTCCTCAGAACTAAATTTAATGTATTTAAAGGAATAAAAATTACTTATGAAATAAGAATTAGTCAGATGTCTCCTGTTTACAGAGCAATTCCTAACCACTGCTTCTAAATTCATCAACAATGCCCAATTCCCAATGCCCAGTCATTCTTTATTGCAACTGTGGAATTTCCATATAGGCCTTATTATTTTATCTAGTTACTTTGTTCCCTTAATTATTTCTTTATTTTGTTTTTAGAATTTTTACTCTATGAGCAGAAGGACCTTTTCAGTCCATTACTGCATAGAAGAATGGCTAGCACATAGAGCATGCTCAATATCATTTGTGAAATTAATGAATTAATATAATAAAGAGTAATACCTCTAAGAGTCAAACTGAATAATTTGGATTATAAATTCCATGAGAGAGGAGAAGAGAAACAAGAGCTGGAATTGATAAATTAAAGTCTTCATAGAATAGGTATCACCTGACCCAGAGATGAAATTAGTCATATTTTTACAAAGAACAGTTTGTAGCACAAAGTGTAGTGTTCAATTCCTCTATGTACCAAGACATTCTCAGAGTGTTCTTTCTCCCACCTACAAATGGGTAATGCCATAGCAGTTTCTCAACACTTTTTTCATTATTCCTCTCTAAGGAAACTTTTTAGACATGTTTTTTTTTTTTTTCTAGCAGCCCTATGACATTTTAATTCCACAGGCATACTGTATATGTGTTAATGTACTGTATGCACATTTATACTTTATGTATGTAAAGACTAAGTTTTGTTTTATTATTATTCCTGTGAAAGAACCAATTTTCACCCCTTTGTGAAAGATATTATGAAAGATGTCGAGAAGGTACTCTCTACAGCACCAGAGAGATTGCTAACTTCTTGACCAGAACTATGTTCTCTTATTTCAGACATCACAGTTTTTGAGCAGATGCACTATTTTTTGCCATATTTTTGAGCAGATGCACTATTTTTGCCATATTTTGCCATATTTTTTTGCCATATTTTTTTGAGCAGATGCACTATTTTTACAGATGAACTGTTGTTTTAGATGTATTGATTTTCCAAATAACAAACCTGCAATTCCGGGTGACTATTGTGCATGTAACACCAACCCCACCTTTCCCTCCACAGTCCCGCTCCTGCTACAAACCCTTCATCATTTGGCTTCCACATAGATTTACCAAGGGATTTTGGATTTCTCTCTTGAGATAAAAATTAATCAGGCTTTAGGAATTCATGTATGTGACATTATTGAAAACTCTGCCAAAACAAAAAGTTCAGCTCTGTCTGCTCAAGAGGCTACTTGCATTCATTGATGTCATTTCAGAACATGGAGACTTTCTTCTTCTTTACTTTACCTGCTTCCAATGTTTGGATTTGACATATTTAATTTACAGAGAGGAGAAATAAAACACAGACTGGCAAAGTGACTTCTCCAAACTCCCTCAGGTAAAGAGCAGTTCCCTGCAAGTTTTCTTGACTCCTGCTGAAGTGTTCTTTCTAGTATATCCCACTGAGCCTACGTAGAAATAAAAGGTACTGTACGAAGTATTTTGCTATGGTCTGTGGAAGAATTTCAGTTTAGGAAAGCACAAGGTACAGTACCATCATGAATGCAAAGGTACCAAGGACCAAGCATAACAACATAAACAATAGTGGAGGCTGAGGAGCATTCAATAGAGATTGTATGTCCTAAGAGCATTCAAGTCATGGAGTTCACAACACTGAATGTCCAACTGAAAAAAAATTCAAGTCAAATTCTGAGCTACTCTAGCACATACCATGCCTTTGTGTGAAAAGGAAAATGGATGTGGGCATTTGTATAAATCACAAACACGTAACGATTTGGAATGGATGAATTAGTAAAAGCAACCCTCTCTGGGGTGTTGTAACTTTTGGAATTAGATAAGGGTCAGTAATTTGAGATTGTGATTTGGGAAACATCAGAATCAGATCAATGGTTACCTGATGTGACCTTGTAACTCAAGACCTTAGTAGGTATGTAGTGTCACGGTGCTCTTTCAGTTAACTGGAAAAGAAAGCCACCATAAGAACCACATCATGGACCTCTGCTGCCCTCCATGCTTTGCTTTTCCTAAGAGAACATCATTGACTTGCTCCTGAGGCCACATACCTTAGCAACTTGAAAATACTCTTAGCAGGCCTCCAAAACTAAGGATGGGGCAAGAGAATGCAATATATATTAATAGCTTAAGTATAAAATGGCTCTGGGCTATTTTTTAATTAAAAAAAATCCTAACTTTCTTATGATTTAATTTCCTTTCTACAACTTCCTTTATTTCAATTAATGACTTTCCTCATTCATTCCTTCAGCAAGCTCTACTAGCTCTATCTTTAAAACCTGCCTCCTTGTCTTCCTCAGTGCACTGCCATCTTATATCACATACTTGATTGCAACAGTCTTTTCACTGTGACATCCTATATGGTAGCCACTAGCCACATGTGATTATTGAATGCTCAGAATGCGGCTGGTCTGGATTGAGATATGCTGGAAGTGTAAAGAGCATACTATATTTCAAAGACTTAATGTAAGTCTTTGAAAAATATCTCACTGGGTTACATAAAAGCCATCATTAATATTAAGTTCACCTAGGATTTTTTTGACTTTCTATGTGGATTCTAGAAAATTGAAAATTATGCATGTGGCTCTGTTTTGTGGTTTGCAATACATTTCTATTGAATAGTACTTTCCTAACCAGTCTCCCTCCTTACACCTTTGCTTCCTTTTAGTCTATTTTCAAATCTGCCACCTAATGAAATATTAGTCAGATTGTGGCACTACTGTGCCTAAAGATGGATTTCCTTTCTACTTAGGAAAAAAAAAAGGATTTGCCATAACCTGCAGAGCTCTATTCTATCTGACACTCACTTCATACTATTACTATTCATATTCTGCTACTTTTCTGGTTCACACCATTCTAGCAACACTGATCTTTCACTTCTCCTGGAATTCCATTGCCTATTGTCTCTGTCTGGCAATACATGGCTTTATTCTTCACTTCTTTTAGTTTCTCTCCATCTTTCAAAACCCTCCTTCACTCTGTCCCAATACTTGATATCATTCATTCCTACTTCAGTTTATTCTCTCAACCACTTATCCCTCATTAATAATATGTATGTATGTATGATATATATTATATCATTTAATGTTTGTCTTTTCCCCAATAATGTAAGCTTTCTGATGGCTGGAAGTGCATATTATTTGTTTATACTTATATTTCCAGCACTTAGAATAATGCCTGTTGCACAGTCAATATTCAGTAAATAGTCATTGAGCAAGAATTTGTCCTAACTCCTCACTATAGCCTCATGGCCCTCTATGAAAGTTCTGCTTACTTACCTTATCACTGTGAATTCTCACCTAACATTTTGTTTTAGTTTATGCCATTGCATAACCTGTTTTTATTCCTTGAAAAGGTCAAATTCATCCCTATTTCCAGCCTTTATTTATTTTTTCTACTACCTAGAATATTCTTAACCCCAGATCGGACTTATCAAAAACATCAAAGTAAACAAGACAGATCAGGTTCAGTTTTGTTTGGAAAATTAAAAAATCAACTAATATGTGAAAAGTTTAAAGACAGAGATAACTACAAGGAAATTCTACGCTTTTTGACATAGTGAATAGAAAACAGTGTTGCAAAATAAGGAGAAAATGCGACCTACTTGTTTTTTACATAATATGACCTTTCTCTCTATTACATTCCTGCAAAGATCCCTGTCTCACCCTACACTGCACACTCATAGTCTTTACAAAGTTTCAGGAAGAGAAACTGATGCTCTCATCATGCCTCCTAGCAATTCCTAACACTTTCTTCCAGCTAACAAATTAGCAAATTAAAAGCTGTGATCAAGATATTGACAACCTAGCACTCCAGAGCTCCTCTTAATGAGGCACTGGCTTCAGGGTTGTCGAAAGGGAAATGCTTCATGGTGTCACAATCAGAGAAGAGCCACCATGCAAAGACAAAACAGCCAGTGCCATAAGGGATACAGAGAACCTCCTTAACCCAATGCAGATCCACTCCCACCAACACTCACACTCTCTTTGATCAATCCCAGTAAGAAGCAAGTTCTTAATACTTAGGCATTGAATGAATGAAATGATACAATGACCAGACAGAATGGCATGATTATTGAGATGGATAGAATCTGTCTGTGTCCACGTCAACTCCTTAAAAGCCCAGTGACAATTGCCATGTTGTTTATTCTTTGGGAGACTAATTCCCATTATCTATAAAATAGAGTCAATTATACCACTTTCATGAGGCTGTCATAAATGTAATAAATAAAAAACACTGGTTGTAGTTATGGGCACATTATAAGCACTAAGTGAAGAGTAAGTACTATTATTTCCAGGCTCCATTATATGCGTCACATTGCCAAAGTCTCCTGAGGCCTCTGGAGATAAGGGTGCTCTCTTTCCCTCCTAGAGCCTGGTATCATATTCTGACTGTTCCCGTGAGTGTGAGTATGTCTAGCAGAATCAAACCAGTCATTCTTTCTTATTAGTCTTCAGGGAGGAAAGTCATTTCCTGTAAAACACATGGGCACAGACGTAAATGAGACATTAAAGATCCCTTAGCCCAATTCCATCATTTTACAGATGAAGAATGAGTCCCTTGGGTGGAAAGGCTTTTCTACAGAAGCACATATTTTTCTCCAAGGGCCTTAGTTGAGCCCTTTCCAATCAAAGAAGAAGGCCCAAGAGGTAATGCCTGAAACTACTCTTAGCTCCAAGTCAGGATTTTAGGCATCCCTAATTATGTCCATAGTTAAGCAATACAACATTACAAATTATAAAGGATCAGTCAGGGATTCAGCCTAATTTACCTAATGAAATATTCTAGGAGACATTTATCCAGCAGAAAATGTAGTTGAAAATTGTTAAATACTTCCTGAAGTCACTGAACACAGCCCATATTGTGATCCACTGAGTAACAAGCACACCCAGAATCGACTTCTTATTTAGGGCAAGAGAATAAGATGGGGAAGAGATATATTGAGGGAAATATCACAAGTTATAATTATTCATAGAAACATGTACTTTTATCATTTGAATGAGTATGAACGGGCTTTTTTGCATTCAATTCCTACTCAGCAGACATTCTTGATTGGGTTAGTGTGGCTAACTGGTTTCTGAAATGCATGGCCAATGGTAGCAATTTCAGTGTCTTTGGCATTATATGAGTATTACTCTGCAGTGAACTCTTAATGTACTATGGAAATAATTTTCTGGTCAGCTCATTTGGAACAATAAGATGTACTCATTTTTGCTTCCACTTGGCTTTTAGAGTTGAAGGCGAAAAGGAAAATTTAACACTTTTGCCTATAATAGAGGTACTTCCAGAAGACTAGCAATCTGCCGGTGGCAATCAGTCTTTTTCTCTAAATCTCGAAATTAGGCATACAGGATGTTGCAGCTATGCAGGTATTTTAGAACAGAAAGAGTCACATGTTTTCATATATCTCCTCGTGTCTTCCAAGCCTCCAACTTTAAAGAAAAATGATTAGCTTTTTTTGCTTTGTACTTGTTGGATAGAAAAAACTTGACAAACCCAATAATATATACTCAGATCCCACTTCAAGAAAGCCCTTGCTGCTCAGCTTCCAGGACTCTGGCCAGCAGAAAGCCTCCAGCGACTAGCTTCTATGAGCTGGCCTCAGTTTTTCAATCATGTTTGGCTCAAGTCAGTGACGGGAAAGGCTTTGATACAAGGGCTGAGCTGTTTCTGGCAACACAGGAATCTTCTAATGGGTAATCTTTGCTCCGAGGCACCTCATTGCACTGCCAGAGACTTTGTAAGATCAATATTTTGGTCTGACAGGTCTCCCTTCCCAATTCTGTATTTTCCCCTTTCCTTTCACAGGCCTTTCTTCTCAATACATTTTTTGTTTCACTCTTAACTTTGGCTCTGGGTCTGTTTCCCAGGAGTCTCAATGAACATATATAGAAGCAGCTCCAGTATGGAAGAAAAACAACCTGGAAGAGAAATATCAGATATCTAAACCAAAATCCTTAAAAGATTAATTTAAAGGGAACATCCACCACCAACACAAACAAGACAAAATAATTTTTAAAACACTGGTGAATCCTGCCAGACGCTTAAAGGGTTTATAGAGTAGTGAAAATAAATAGAAAATTCACAAAATGTAATGAATTATAGAAAATGAAGAGTTTCCTAACATCCTCCCAGGCAGAATAGAGTTTCTGTCTAGCCAGATCTAAAGCTCACACTAAGGACTCCAACTGCTGGACTGTTACATGTTACATTTAACTTGCACACTAGGTTTCTTCTGTTAACGGTATCACCCTTCAACAAAGCAATAAATAAAAGAGATGGATGGAAAACTTTATGCCTCATGGAAAATGGTTTTCTTAACCTTGTGTAAATATGTGTGTATTTGAAATATTCTGATCTAGTCAATGTCACGTTGATGTAATTATAATAATCAATGGTATTTTCATTTTGGGGAGAGATGCAATGTTTTTTATCCTATTTTATCCTTGATGGAATTCTCTGGGTGAAAGGATTTGATATGAAAACAAAAATGTATGTAACTTAGTGAGCTATAGAAAATTCTTTAAAATCCTGTGATATAGGATTATTCCAACTGTGGCTGTTGCTGCTGCATACTTTGCCCTGAGATGAAATCCATGGGCACTTTTTTAGCCCCAGCAAGAATTCCTGAAGATTTCCAAGTCTGTGATGGATCTTAGTTACGTATGTTAATGTTCTTTGTGTAAATGCCATGAAAACCAAAATTTTTTAAAGATATCAGTGTCCTCAAACTAAAAATCATTATCTTTTCCTTTACTGAGTAACATTGGTTCTATTTATTGTCACTTTCTAGGAAACCAAAACAGGCTGAGGTTTTTTCATTCAAATGTGGAAACTTGAGACTTCAATACAGGAATCAACCATAAAGATTTTTCTAAAATTTATCATTTGGTGAGTGTTCACTGTGTTCCTGGCACTCTGATAGGTTGAATTAATTAATATAAGGCATCTCAAATAATTCAAATGCCACTGATTCAAATGATACTTATTATTTCCAGTTTGATGGTGAGAAAATACAAAAGTTTTACCATTAGCAAGTTAAAGAAGCGAGGATTTACACCTAAGAGTTAAATTTCAAAAAGCCTTAACTTTTAGAAAGGCTAATAAAGCAACTAAAAATCTTGATGCATTCAATGAGTACCTACAAAAAGAAGCAGCATGTGTTACGAGCTGAGAGAAAAAGAAATAATGAAATAATGTGCTCCTGTGGGCAGAAACTCTGCCTAACCTCATTTTTAAAAATTGTCAACATCAAATGCAATGCTTGGCATTCATTGGCTTCTCAAATATTGGCTCAATATCCAGTCTGAAATAGAGTTTGCAACACTAGTATATACTTACAAGTAGAGATAGAAAAGAAAAAAGCTGTATGTATGATCCTCACACTATTCTCGAATTTCTAAAAATCTTAAAATGGCTATCTGACTATAAAATAAGAATTTTAAAAATGAGCAATATAAGCATGTGAATTTGTCCCGAGCTGACATTTTTGGCTCTGCTCCTTGTTAGCTGAGCAGGGTACCATATCTCTAGGAACCCCAGTTTCCAAGAAATAGATTTTATAATACCCTTGTAGTCATTGTGAAGATTAGGTAAAATAAAACTTGCAAGATATTTAAAATACTACGTTATCTAACAGAATAAACTCCTGATAATTGTAATAATTTTCCTCCTTAGCCTTAGCCATGAGCACATTGTAGCAATGTATGAATAACTTTTATGGCAAACTTATTGTTTTAGTTGTAGTTACATTATTCTGGTCATTGAATTTATTGATCCAAGTAGAATGTTGTGAAGTAAGCATGCCAACTAGCAATTATTTAATGTTGTGTTTTAACTTTCTCAATCACAGGGACTGTTTTTCCTTCCTCTTCCACAAGGAAAATAAATGAAAAAGATAAGGCAATTATCTGAATAAATCTGGAGCCTATTTACTAAATCCAGTTTCTCATATTCAGAAATTTTCACAATCTTTCTTCAAGCAAATACAACTTTATACATTTTAAGTGTACAAGAATGCTGTGAAGTAGCATTATATCTGTTTTAATTAGTTAATATTATCTTGTTTTAAGCAATCAGAAAACAGCAATTTCAGTAGAGAGGTACAGTCAATTATTCAAAGTCTCAAAGTCTCAAAGCTAGTCAGGGGTAAGGCTGATTATTTGGGGTTTACACACACACACATACAAAAACACACAAATACACACCGAAGATCAATAGATCTCAAACCTAGTCGGGTAAGACCGATTATTTGGTGTTTACACACACACATACACACCAAAGATCAATAGATCTATCTATCTATCTATCTATCTATCTATCTATCTATCTCTTCTCATGTGAATTGCCTATTTAATGTCCATGCTCATGTTTTTACCAGGTAATCAACATTTAATTACTGATTTCAAAAAGTTGTTCATATGTTAGTAGCATTAACATTAATTGCATTAATTCTTTTGTGTGTGTGTGTGCGCGCGATGAAGTTTCGCTCTTGTTGCCCAAGCTGGAGTGCTCAGTGTTGGCTCATGGTAACCTCTGCCTCCCGGGTTCAAGAGACTCTCCTGCCTCAGCCTCTGGAGTAGCTGGGATTACAGACGCACACTACCACACCCAGCTAATTTTTTGTATTTTTAGTAGAAACGGGGTTTCATCATGTTAGCCAGGTTGGTCTCTAAAGCCTGAGCTAAGGTGAGCCGCCTGACTCAGGCTCCCAAAGAGCTGGGACTAGAATTGTCAGCCACCGTACCTGGCCAATTGCATTAATACTTTAACACACTGTTGCATGTGTTTTTTCTTGTTTATCATATGTTTTAACTTTGTTACTATTTTTCTACATAAAATATTAAAACTTCTTTGAGGTGAGATTGATATTTTTCATTACAGTTTCTAGCTTGGGTAAAATACTTAGGAAGTCTGCCTTTATCCCAAGAGAATAGAAATAATTTCCTAACATATTCTCTAATTCATCTGAAAAAAACCCCAAACAACCTTCTAAGATCTCATCAATATTGGAATCATAAATATATTTGGGTCGGTGGGTTATGGGTTATTTTTCACTTTCTTCCTCAGATTTTTAGTCCTTAAATACACTAGAACTCTTCCTAGCCCTTTAAATCCATCTAGGTCATGTGTCCATCCCTGGTCTAATTATAATGGCCCTGGGACACTTGGATTGTCTGAAGCCAATTGGGACCCATCCTTGAAGTGCAGAGTGCAATCAATCTCATGCAACTACACTGTTGAAAGCAGGATATGGTACACTACTTAATGGCAAAACAAATAGCTGTTTGGGAGGAAAATAAGGAATGCCAGTGATCTGACAAACAGACAAGCCCTCTACCACCTCTACAAGTCTAACTTTGGAGTAGGGAGGGACAAGAAAAGGGTAAATGCTAAAATAAAATGAGACCCAAACATCAATGAAGCTGTTTTCCTTTCTCACCCAATCAGTGCCTTCCCAGAGCAAAGAGAGTTGTTATTTCTGGACTATAAATTCTAAGTCATCATATCCAGCATCCCTGGCTTTGCTGTAGACTGAACATGCTAACTATGTGGTCCTCAGAAGTGCCATTCATCTGCTTGATTAGGCCTACAGGAAGCACTTGTTTCAAATTAGGAGCAACAGCATTTCTGCAAAGGATGTAATAGCATTAACAATGGCAACTTGTTTAAGTAATAGAGCTTTTAAGGCTGATTCTTTTTAATGAGACTGCCTAAACCCAGAACTATTTTCATTCACTTGGCTTTTCTGACTTCACAGGCATCCAGATCCTTTATCACTGCCCACCACAGCTACCATCCTCATCATCTAGGAGGAAATTAATTGTGCAGCAATTGGTTGGCTACCAGTAGAAAGGCAAAGTTGTGACAGTATTTCAATCTTAACTGTGATACTAATACATAACCATTTGGATTTTCTTCCCTGTGGTTTATACAAGACCACAAACTAGTTTCTATAATAGGTATTTCTACACTAGTATTCACGTATGTTTAAAGAAAATAATTGGGGCAGAGTAGGGAAAACAGAGAGAGTTAGAGGAAGAGAATGAGTTTTTTGACTTTAAGGACAGAATGTGTAACATTTTACTACTTGAATGATTCAAGTTAACTAGGTACTATCTCTCCCTTAACAGTTAGTAGTCTCCAGTCGGTTGATTCAACAGGAGGAACTATAAATAGATTTGCTTCATCCTTTCAGTTTTCATGGTTGTTACTCTGGTTTTCTGCAAATAAGCTCAGTCTCATCTTTATACTTTAGTTTGATTGATTGATTTCTTTTTTTTTTTTTTTTTTTTTAATTAGTCACACTCTGTGGCCAGGCTGGACTGCAGTGGCATGATCTCGGCTCACAGCAACCTCTTACTCCTTGTTTCAAGTGATTCTCCAGACTCAGCCTCTCAAGTAGCTGGGATGACAGGCATGCACCACCATGCCCAGCTAATTTTTATATTTTTAGCAGAGACAAAGTTTCGCCATGTTGGCCAGGATGGTCTCGATCTCCTGACCTCATCATCTGCCTGCCTGAACCTCTCAAAGTGCTGGGATTACAGGTGTGAGTCACCATGCTGGGCCTAGGCTGATTTCTTTACCTGAACGTACTTATCTTCTTTCCTTTATTCCCAGGTTCTTCAAACACTTTTGAGGGAACTATGTAAATTATTTACAAATAACTGCATATGCGTAATAGACACTGTTTATATGTAGCGTCTACTATATGGATGCTGTTTTTGTTGTCAACCAAATTTCATTTCATTTGGTTGAACAAGACCAGTGTTCTCTATGTCATACTCTCTATAAGGTTGTCAATCATAGATGTTGGATCAATCATCAGACAAAAAAAATACACACATGACGCTGGAAGTTAATTAGTATCGCAGATCCCTGGCAAAGAGATTAGCCTAAAGATGAGTTGACAAGTGCAGAAGCACTAGAGGGAAGTTGCTCTTTTGGATCATGAGCTATAACTGTATGGGCTCCTGGTGGCTCCTTCTCACAACATAGAAAATATAGGACCTGATAATTCAGGTAAATAAAGCCAATACCCACAGAAGGAAGCACAGCTGATTGATAGCAAAAGAGAGAAACAGCCTAAACCTCATTTTTTTAACTCTTAGATTTAGCAGGATCTGCAGGCAACTATACTTTTGGATCCTAAATATTCATGAGCCACTTATTCTCCTTGCTTTGCTTTAACCACTGACAGGTTTCTGTTACCACAAAGAGACCCATTACCAATACATGTATGAAACTTCCATTTTTAATTATCTTTTAACATTTCATATTAAGCTGTACTTAATTGGTACTTAATGAACATTTGTTGATTTTAAGTTAACAGTAGTTCTAAATTAGAACCAATATACTACATACAATGTGGACAGAGTCAGCCATGAGGATGAGAATGATATTGGTGATGATGATGATAGGATGTGGCATGGTTTTCAAGAGTGAAAAATTCACTAGCAATGTTAGAAGAGCCTTCCTTTAAAACACAAACCTATTCTTCAGTCTTTAGCCACAATTTTCTTGTGTTGCCAATATAATTGCAAAAAAATGTAGTTGAGTTCATATGTGCAAACCATCATGACCTATGTGGAGAGATTTGATTTTAATATATTTGCTTAAAGGCGTAGGTAGCATATCTAGATGGAGTGATTTTCTTGTGATTTGGCTTAATGATTGAAAATCTAACTTCTCTAATCACTAAAGAGAACTTCCGCTCCTCAAGTTTTGTCACTACAGAATGGCAAAACCATTACTCCCTCACTCTTCTCATTAATTAAGAGATTCAAATTAGCAGGACCCAATCTCACCACAGCTACGTAGGCCCAGTCTACACCAATTTATATACCTTAATGCACTTCGTAAACTATTTTAGCGGTTTGTGTCATATAAAAATTTCACAGCAGCACAGAATACTGGAGGGGAAGAATTATGTAGTGGTTGAAACCACTACTCCTGTGTTAGGGTTTAGCTTTTGTATTCCAGTATCCCTCCCTGGTAACAGAGTGACCATGAGCCAGTCACCTAGCCTGCTCACACTTGATCCCAAACCTATAGAATGGGAATGATAATAGCAAACCCCGAAAAGGTTGTTGTGGGAATTAAATAAGGAAATGCTAAAAGGCCTTCTTCCAGGAATATTAAGCTTTTCCTAAAAGCCTGAATATATAAATGTGTGTATGAACATGTGTTTTTGAATACAGCCCAATAGTGGAGCTGTAAAAAATAATGAAAACCATAAGTTCTCTGTTTATTAATGGTAAAACTGAAGCTCAGAGTAAAAAAGACTCTGGCTCAAGATAGTACATCCTGATGATGGGAGAAGCAGAGCCAGGCCCAGAGCCTTCAGATTCAGTGAGCTCTCCATTGACGTGCCAGGTCTTCCTTCCAGAGCCTGCAGACACAAACCCAAAAGACTAACCCTCCCCATAAAGACAAATGGCAGGTTGGAGCCTGTCTGGAAAACCACATACCCACACATCCATACACACTCACATTTTAATCTTCACTCAGCTAGCCTTAAAACGAATTGCTCTGCTCAGCTAATCACAGATTTCCTGTTTTCCAGATTTCTCTGAAATATAACCATTACCACTTTGTTTTGTGTTCTGCCTGTAGAATTCTCTCTCTTTCTTTCAACCTGGGTGTGGATTCGTGTGTGCATTATTTCTAATTGAACGCATGTTCCTGGTTATGTATTTACTAAGCATAGGAATACCATGACTAGCATAAAGCTGTGATTAAGTCTCTGGTGGCCTCGCCTTACAAGCCTGATTCAAATGGGTACCTGAAAGTTTTCCAAAGTGCTTTTGAATGCACTGCTCTTCATCCTGCCTCCATCCTCCACGAAGCATGATTCCTGGGTTTGTCACCATAGCAAAAGGCCATGTGGGACACAGGAGATACAGGTCATAGGGCCCTGCTTTCCTGCTTAGAGCACCATTATCCAGCTTGCAGGAAGTAGGGCAACAGCTCCAAGAACGCAGTTCATTCCACAAATTTGATGTTCATTTTTTTAAAAACGGCTTTTTGGTGGCAAACATTTTTTTTTTTCTTGAACCAAACACTTCATCTCAGCCTGGAAAAAAGCTTTTTCAATTCCTTTAAAATGTTCTGTAATGATGAGGCAACTCGCTTTTTCTTTTTTCATTCCAAAGCAATTGGCGTTGATTCACTTTGGGTTTTTTATATTGTACTTAAAAAGCCCTTGCTCCTGAATCAATAATACAGGACTGCATTTTCTGTCCTAAACAATTATTTGCAGAGAGTAGGAACACTTGTAATTTAACATACCACTTAGGCAGTACAGGAGTTGAGCTGCTTGCCTTTTAACTCAATAGAATGGGGATAAAAGAAGCCATCATGGACAAGAAAAAGAAATCAGACAACAAGGTACCAGTATTGTAAACATCATTGCTTTAGAACCAGAAGAAACTTCTAGGTTCAGAGTAATTGGAGAGAATGAACAATATTACAAGGTCAGGTTTATGATGGAGAGAATGTCAAACTGTACAGGTACTGAGCCATATTGAAAATGTATTAATATAAATAAATAGAACTATTCTTAGCTTTATTGAAAATTTTATTCTTGAGGCACTCACTCTGTCACCCATGCTAAGGTACAGTGGCTTGATCATAGCTCACTGCAGCCTCAAATTCCTGGGCTCAAGCAATCTTCCTGCCTCAGCCTCCAAAGTAACTGGGATTAGAGGTGAGAGCCATAACTCCTGACAATAAACAGAACTATAACTGTTGAATTGGTGGTTATCATAATGAATCCACAGTGCAGATCATTTGACATGAGTATTCTTCATCTCACTATGTAAGTCTCTATCCACTACTCACTATATTTATTTATGACCAACGCTCTGTCTGCAGTGAACAAAAATACTCATTGTCTAAGAGTGCTGTGGCAAGTGGCTAGGGGAGAGGGTTTCAGAAATGTCATACGTGTAAAAATACTAAGGAAAGGATGAAAATGCCTACATATGGACCAGAAGGTCAATAGACTCTTAATAACAGATCTATCCTAAATGTGAGTAAAATCTCACCGTATCATACCACAGGCTGGAAAATAGACTTCATCTCAGAAACCAATTCTGATGTACCGATTTAGCTTTCTTAGAGGGATATGTTGAAAGGAACTCTGAGGTTGCTTGCATGCTTGATATTCTCCATTAACAATTTTTATTATTGGTGTAGAAAGGGAAGGAGGTATGGTGCTACATGAGCTGCTTTTTCTTTTACTCTTGTTCTAAATAACTCCCTTAAATCCTCCTTTACTAGATGGCACTAAGTGATTAGGCAATAAAGATTTGTTTAATGAATGTATTAATAAACTAAGGACTCCACCTTATTATTGTTTCCCACCTGGAATGCCATATCCCAATTCTCCTTTGTGTCCTTTGCTTACTTCAGGATGCAAAATAAGCAGATCAAATATTCTAATACACAGGAAGTCTTCAATTCAGTGATTGCCTAGCAAACTCCTTCACTGTATTCAAATCTGTGCTCAAATAGTATCTTTCATTGAGGTCTAACTGATTTCTCTATTTCAAACTTCTCTCATTCAAACTATTTTTAAAAACCTTTTCCCCTCATCTTCTACAATAACTTCTTTATTAAGACTATTTATCATTGCCAGTCCCCCCGACTCCCAGATAAAATGTAATGTCTACCAGAGTAAGAATGTTTGTTTTCATCAGAAAAAATCCTAGTAGTCACTTGACAAGTATTTGTTTAATGAATAACTTTTCACAGGTAACTTTTTCTGCCCAACTACTTTATTAGCATTATGAAATTAAAGGCTGACTTATGTTGCTTTTGCATTTTTCCAAGACATATAACAAGGTACTGGGAATAGGCAATTAACTAAACGTTACTAATTGATTTTACTTGACTTAACATTTATAAACGATTTATCACACTACGCACTGCTACTGCAGTGGTAGGAAATATTTCACATCACTTAAGGTGTACTAGGCACTTTGCCAAATGATTTACATACATTATCTCATTTAATCCTCACAAAAATTCTATGAGACAGTTACTTTCATTATCCTCATTTCACAAATGGGGACAATCAAGTTTAAGGGTCTACATTATTTTTCCCAAGTGACAATGCTTAGGTTGTATTGGTAATACTTGACTACAGAGCTCCAGCATTTAACCTGTATAGAGATAAAGCGTGGATTTGGGAGCTAGTGTAAACTACCTACCAGGTTGGAATAAACTTTCTGATTCTGGTTCTGTATGATGCTGGGTGATTCACTGTCTTTATCTCCTGACTTTTTTTTTCTGTCTGACATTGAGAGATCATTTCTGCCCAGGCTAAGAAAACTGACAAAAAAAATAACCTTTATCTGCAAAGTGCTTGCAATGTCTAAAGAGAACCCTCTATAGATGTCAAAGGTACTTAAAGGAAAATATTAGTTTGGATTGCTAACCAGTTGTTATAAGGCTGGATTACAGCTATCAGAAAAACTCTTAAAATGTCACAAACTGGCTGGGAGTAGTGGCTCATGCCTATAAACCCAGCATCTTTGGAGGCAAAGGCAAGAAGATCACTTAAAGTCAGTAGTTCGAGACTACCCTAGGCAACATTGCAAGACCCTGTTTCTCCAAAAAAAAAAAAAAAAAAAAAAAAAAAAAGGGTAAAAAAAAAAAAAAGCGCCTGGGGGTACAGTGAAGATATATACCCCCAAACTGGGCAGGCTGTGGGGGGG
>CAUYLG010000567.1:0-18878 GCA_963573385.1 Cacajao melanocephalus
CTGTCAGTGTAAATGTTGATGTGTTTATTTTTACTCAACGAGAGGGCCTGAGTGAGGGCCACCAACCCCGTTTTTTGTGCTGAGGTTCCTGCCGGCAGGGCCTGGGCCCACACAATGTCCGTTTCCATAGTGACCGCCACACCTGCCTTTTGCACTCCCTGTTCAAGAAAGCTGCTGTCAGCTGTGAACACGGTAGCGTGTTATTTTGCTGTGTGTTTCTATCCTTGCCTGTGCCACCCGTTACATTGGTGAGAGCTGCCTTTAGGTTACATGGGAGCAGCAAGAAGATACTTGTACGGGTGGGGTCTACCACAATTTGAGCAGCCTCTGGTTTTGGCGAGGTCTGCCACACTATCTGTAAAATGGACAAAAAAGAGAAAAGGACAATTGAACACAGGGGTGCACAAGAAAGAAGCAATAGCAATAGAAGCTCATACCTAGTTTTCCTTTGCCGTTGTTCAGAGATTATTTCTTCATTGTATTAAAATATATATTACATATAATCGGCCAACTTAACCATATTTAATTGTACAGTTTAGTGGTATTAATTACCTTCACAACATTTTGCAATCATAACCACTATCTGTTTCTGAAACATTTATGCCACCCAAAACAGAAACTCATAACCATTAAGCAATAAATCTTCACCACCATTATCTACCCTTAGCTCCTCGTGACCACTAATCTACTGTCTGTATCTATTAATTTGCCCATTTCAGATATTTCACCTTCATTTCCTAAGAAAGATATTGGTCATTGCTTAAGAGCACTGAGTTATCATCTTGAGAAGACCGGCCACTGATGGCATACTGAGACGATATACAAACTGGAGAGCAGTAAACAGCTTACAATGGCCAGAATTATCATAAAAATGAGTTAAGTGACTCAAACATCATCTAATAGCTATTTCTTGGAACTGAAAAATTAGAAAGAAAATGTTCTATCTGAAAGGTCACAATGACTTTTCAACTCCTGCCAACTATTGCCATTAAGTAATTAGAAACTCAGTGCTGCCAGATTTTTCTTTTTTAGGAAAACTAGAATATTCAAACGGTTAGGCAAAAAGTCCAAAATTTTAAAAAGTTTGTAGGTCAAATCTGGCCCTTGTGTGATCAGTTTATGGACTTTATTATTACAAAGAATTATTTTGTTGCAGAAAAATGCTATTATATTTTAAATGGCATGCATTTGTAATAAACAAAGATATAAGCTTTGTGACTTTTTGAGCAAATTTGAGAGGCCCAGGTATACATGCACAAAAAGAGCATTTCCCAAGGATGAGTAATGGCAAAGCAGAATGAGCAGAAGGTCAGGAATCCAAGGGATTCTAGAATGGTAAGTTATTTATTTGTGCCTTTATTTTATTTAATTCATTTTTTCTTTTGACAAAACTGTATATATTTATCATGTACAACATGATGTCCTGAAGTTTACATACATCCTTGAATGGTTAAATTTACCTTGTAATATACTACTTCACATTACTCTCATTTTTATGATGAGAATACTTAATATGCATTATCTCAGCATTTTTCAATAATGCAATATATTATCATTAAATATAGTCACCTTGATGTACAATAGATCTCTTGAATATATTCTTCCTATCTCCCAACCAACATCTCACCAACTTCTCCTTCCTCCTAACCACCCTAGCCTCTGTAACCACCATTCTACTGTACTTCCCTGAGATCAACTTTTTTAGATTAAAGACGGCGTCCACTAGAGAATTTTTTTATTTATCCTGTGAAAGAACAATGTTTGTTAAAGCAAAGGAAGAGAAATTATTCTGTGATAAGAATTTAGAATGTAAAGAGATTTACATATGTAAGTGAGATCATCTGATATTTATCTTTCTGTGTCTTTGTGCCTTTTAAAAATAGTGCTTGCCATCTTGATAGGCATTCAATAATTATTTGTTCAATGGTTTAAAAAGGAAAGAAATAAGCATCAGTTAATATGACCTTATTGAACCATTCAAATTAGTAATGCCTTCATTAAAGTTATAAAAAGGCATTTCACTTTCTAAACATCTGGAAGAGGCAGTTTTTAGCTTTCCTGGGTATTCCTAAGCTAACAAAATTGGTGTTAATTCATGGATCCCATTTTGTGAGCAAGATTTTCTCTTTTAGATGTCAAAATAATAATAATAAAAGTTTAAAAACACTAACTATGAAGATCCTTCTGGTGAGACTGACAATAAGTGTGTATTACTTTTTGAAACACTCAATACTTACTTTAAACATTTTACATGAAACTATATTGATCTCTGCTTAAAAATATTCCCTGAAAAACATATATGGTCTCAATTTAAAACAAGAGATACAGGTCTAGGACACCAAAAGTCTAATTCCCTTCTTCTGTTCAAAGCAATACATAATAAATTTTTATACAGTATTTGTTTACTTGAGTACAACTGAAAAATGTATCAAATCTCACAACCTTGGCTTCAAGGTTTTTTTTTGTTCTTCTTCTTCTTCTTTATGATCTGAATTCTGATGGGTCCCTCTTGTGGTTAAAATCAGAAGAGGTTCTATGTATTTCATTTTATTTTCTTTTTTATAAAAAGATCTAAAATAAAACCCACTGTGAAAAAGTAAAAATTTATAAAATTAGTTATTTCTGAAGTGTTTGAATTTATTTTCCCTACCCTTAGGAAGTTAATAGATAACAGGGAATAAAGGCACAGGAGCAGATATTTCAATAGAGTGTTATTGACACAAAAAGGAATGATTTTCACAATAAGCGGTAGTGGCACAAAGAAAGCATCTGATTCCTTTTACCTCTTGGGAATGTTAGTAAGGAAATAGTACTGTTTGATTCTTCAGGGCTTTGGTTAGAATGCTAAGCTACGATTATGTGAGAAGAAAGGCAAGTGTCAGAATTATTTTGAAGGCAGAATGTCGAGGCCTCAACATTGGGATCAGAAAAAAAAAAAAAGAAACTAAGGTAAACATTAAGAGTCAAACTTGAAAGCTAAACAGAGATTAATTATCCAGGGATGATATTAGAGATGAGCAATAGGTAGACTTTGGCCAAAAACAAAACAAAAAAAGGTGTAGAAAATCTGACAGGTGATTTCTTTCTTGTAGTAAGATATATATTACCTAAAGTTTGCCACTTTGATCATATTTTTTTGCTTTGCACATTTTAATTTTCTAGGTTTTTAAATTTTTATTTAAATATTTTTAAGGGTACAAGTGATTTTTCATTACATAGGTGGATCGTGTAGTGGTGAAGTCTGGGCTTTAGGTGTACCCATCACCAGAATAGTGTATATTTTACCCAATAGGTAATTTTTCATCCCTTACCCTCTCCCAAACTCCCCACTTCTCAATCTCCAATGTCCATTGTACCACTCTGTATTTCTTTGTGTACCCATAGCTTAGCTCCCATTTATAAGTGAGAATATGTGGCATTTGGTTTTCTATTCCTGAGTTACTTCATTTAGGATAATGGTCTTCAGTTCCATTTAAGTTACTGCAAAATATATTGTTTCTTCATTCTGTTTTATGGCTGAGTAATATCTCATCTCATATATATATATATATATATCATCATTTATATATAATCATATGTGTATATCATATATATATATATATATATATCGCACTTTATCCACTCATAGGTTATTGGTTGTTTAACTTTATTCCAACTCTTTGCATCTGTGAATTGTGCTGCAATAAACATACGTGTGCAGGTGTCTTTTGTATATGATGATTTATTTTCCTTTGGGTAAGACACCTAGCAATGGGTTTGCTGGGTTCAATGGTAGATCTACATTTAGTTCTTTGAGAAATCTCCATACTGCTTTCCATGGAGGTTGTACTGATTTACATTCCACTAAGAGTGTATAAGTGTTTCTCTTTCACAAAATCGGCATTAATATCTATTGTTGACTTTTTAATAATAGTCATTCTGGCTGGGGTAAGGTGTTATCTCATTGTGATTTAATTTGCATTTCCCTGATTATTAGTGATATTGATCATTTTTTCATATATTTGTTAGTCATTTGTATATCTTTTTTTGAGAAGTATCTATTCATGTCATTTGCCTACTATTTAATGAAATTATTCATTTATTTCTTGCTGATTTGAGTTCTTTATAGATTTAAGATATTAGTTATTTGCTGGTTACATGGTCTGCAGATACTTTTTCCCATTCTTTAGGTTGTCTATTATTTTTATAATGACCTTCTTTGTCTTCTTTGCCTACTGTTAATTTAAAGTTTATTTTGCATTATGTAAGAACAGCTACTTCTGTTCACTTTTATTTTCTGTTTGCATAGAATTTTTTTCCCACTTCTTTACCTTGAATCTAAAAAAATCTTTGCATGTTAGGTGGGTCACTTGATGGCATCAGATGTTTGGTGTGTGTGTGTGTATGTGTGTGTTTAATCCATTCTGCCAATCTATATCTTCTAAGTGTGGCATTTAAATCATTTACATTCAAAGTAAATACTGATAGGTGAGGTACTGTTCCAGTCATCCTGTTGATTGTTATCCAGTTGTTTTATTTTCTTCATTGTGCTACTGTTACGTAAGTCCTGAGAATTTCATACTTTCAAGTGTTTTTATTTTCTTAATTTTTGTTGGTTTATTCCTTTTACTCTTTACTTTCAGTTGACATGTAGTAATTATACATATTTATGGCATACAGAGTGGTATTTTGATACATGAATACAATGTGTAATAATCAAATCGGAGTAAGTAGTACATCCATCACTTCTAACATTTATTATTTCTTTGTGATGGGAAAACTCAGAATCTTCTCTCAGCTTTTTGAAAACATGCAGTAATTTATAACATTTATATTAAAGGTAATTTATAATTTACCCTACAGTGCGGCAGAATATCTGAGGGCATTTCTCCCATCTAGCTGTAATTTTGTATCCAACTATCAATATCTTCCCCAGCTCCCTTCCCCCTTACTCTTCCTAGCCTCTATACCCAAAATTCTACTCTCTACTTCTGTGAACTCAAAAATAGCATTTTCAGCTCCCATATGAGTGAGAAGACATGGTACTTATCTTTCTGTAACTGACTTATTTTGCTTAACATAATGTCCTTCAGGACTTGACCCAGAGAAATGATGAATCTGCAGGTATCGTGGAAATGGCTAGGTGAAATGATTCATTTGTACTTAATTCATAAAATAACAATTTTGTTTTCAAATTTGAAATTGATGTATTTATATACTGGTATGTGTCAACCTTTAATGTTGATGTTTAGAACTCCTTTGATCATTTCTTATAGGGCTAGCTTAGCAGTGACATATTGCTTCAGCATTTGCTTTACTGGGAAATATTTTGTTTCTCCTTCATTTATGAAATTTAATATGGCTGAATACAGACTTATTGGCTGACAGTTATTCTATTTGAGGAGACTAAAAATAGGATCTCAATATCTTCTGGCTTGTAAGATTTCTGCCAAGAATTCTGATGTTAGTCTGATAGATTTTATTTTATAAATTACTTGATTCTTCTGTCTCACTGTTATTAGAATTATTTCCTTCATGTTGACTTTAGATAACCTGATGACTATATGCCTTGGTGATGTTCTTTTCGCTATAAATCTCCCAAGAGTTACTTCAGCTTCTTGTATTTGCATATCAAGTCTCTAACAAGTACATGAACATTTTCCTTAATTATTCATTCAAATATGATTTCCAAGCTTTTTTTTTCCTTCAGAAACACCTATGATTCTTAAGTTTGGATGTTTTACATAATCCCATATTTCTTGGAGACTGTTCACTTCTTTTCATTCATTTTTCTCTATTTTTGCTTGATTCAAAAGCCTTGTCTTCATGCTCTGAAATTCTTCCTTCTACTTGGTCTAGTGTATTGTTAAAGCATCCCATTACATTTTGTCATTCTGTACCTGAGTCTTTCATTTCCAGAGTTCTGTTTGTTTTCTTAAACTGTTTATCTCAAGAACATTTTTCATTCATATTCCAAATTACTTTTTTATATTTATGCAGAAATCTACATTTTCATGTGAAATATTTATATATTTAAATCTTTTTTTTTTTGACTTTTATTTTTAAGTTCAAGGGTACATGTGCAGTTTGTTATATAGGTAAATTTGTGTCATGGTGTTTGTTTTACAGATTATTTTATCACTCAGGTATTAAGCCTAACACTCAGTTATTTGTATGACCCTCCTCTTTCTCTAACCCTCCAACAGGACACAGTGACAGCTATTTCCCTCTGTGTGTCCATGCATTCTCATCATTTAGCTCCTATTTATAAGTGAACGCATGTGGTATTTGCTTTTCTAGTCCTGCATTAGTTTCCTAAGAATAATGACCTCCAGCTCCATACATGTTTCTGCAAATGATATAATCTCTTGTTTATGACTGTATAGTATTCCATTGTGTATGTATGCCACATTTTCTTTATCCACTCTAACTTTGATGGACATTTAGGCTGATTCCATGTATTCATTATTTTGAAGAGTTCTGCAGTGAAAATATGCATGCATGTGTCTTCATGATAGAACAATTTATATTCCCTTGGGTATATACCCAGTAATGGGATTGCTGGGTTGAATGGTATTCGTTTCATTTTAGCTTGAATCTATTGGTTGAGAGTTAGTGTGATCTTTTCAGGGTGTTGTAAATTTTTTTTTCATATTGCCCAAATTATTTTTTCCTGTTCCTTCTAATCTGGGTAGATTATTTATTCTTATTATTATTGAATTTATGTTTTATTTCACTGGATTTTTCCCCTTTGCGAATGTGACCTTAATATGTTTAGTTCATGGTCACCTATCTTTGGTTCTGTGTGCCTTCAGTGGAGACTGTGTGAATCCCTGGTTATAGAGAACCTTTTTGTGATGGCATTCTAAGATGACAGTTGTAGTAGTTATGTACTTGATGTGGGCAGTGCAGTTCTCACTCCTCACTCTCTCCTGTGAGGCCAGAATTGCAGAGGTCTCATGAAGCTTACAGTGTTTCCCAGTGGTGTGCATTTTCTTTTCCTAGTGTTTTTTGTACTGGGTTGAACAGTTCAGTCTTCAGATCATTAGGAGGTATCCATGGATCAAAACCAGTTGCAGGTGAAGCATGTGGGTACATGCAATACCACAGTGGTGGACAAAAGTCCTATTTTTGACAGAAGTGGCTGTGGGCGCTTCCAGTGAAATACACTGAGGTCTTTGCAGGGTGGAGTAAGGGAGCCACCTCAACTCTGTTACTAGGCAACCAAGAAAGCAATCTGTCTCCCTATCATGTTCCTGTCTCAGTGACCTGAATATTCCAATCAGACAGCCACCTTTGTCCATCTGCAGAAATGCTAACATTCTGTGTAAATAGGGAGTAGGAGCCTACACTTCATGCAAACCTGAGCCCAGAGAGCACTTCTCCAACGAAGATATAGTCACCTCAAAGTGCCCCAGAAAGGCAGTCAACAGGTACACCCATGCTGATCTCCATGGGAGAAGCCCCAGCTGTGTCTGCAGTGCTGAGTGAGAGGGAGGATAAGTCTCCTGCTCCAAGTCCCTTCATGAGCACTGGAGCTGCTTGACTACTGCACTGAGCTCAATACTGTGCCTGTGTCTTTGCTAAAAAAAAATACACACAAGCGGGAAGTTCTGGAACACAGAAAAGCCTGCACTCTTATTTCTTTTGTTCCATGGGGTGCTCCCTTGGTGTGGTACACTCTCTCTTCCCCTAGGAGCAGCAATCTCCCAAGGGCCAGATGACTGTGAATCCTGCTGCCCCTCTGCCATCTAGCTGTCCTGTGGGGCTGCTGCAATCTAAGCTGTTGCTAGTGAATGTCTGCAAGGGATCCAGTAATGGGAAGACACAAGGGCCGGAGGTCCCTGGGCAGAAAAAAGTCCCATGATGCCTTCACACCCAGTATGGTGCCCACCGGTACGGCTTGGGTCCAGGAGGAAAGGGAAAGAATCCTGCATGTGCAAGGTAATGCCCTAAAGAAGTCTCCAAATCACAGTCCACTCCTGTACTTGGGCTTGTGGGGGCAAAGACGCTCTTTTTGAGTTTGGATACCAGCAGTCAAGGACTAGAGAGGCTAACATCTTTCCCACTTACCTTTTCCATGGAATACTAAGTCTCTCAGGGTTTGATCTCTGCCAGCTTCTTGTTACTTTGTGTGTGTGTATGTCTGTGTGTGTGTGTGTGTGTGTGTGTGTGTGTGTCATAGATACTTCCAGCTAACTTTCTGATAGGTTCCACGATCCTCTGCTGCAGGACTGCTGGAGGTCCACTCCAGACCCTGTTTGCCTGAGGGTCACCCATGGGGTCTGCAGAACAGTAAGGGTTGCTGCCGGTTTCTTCTTCTGTTATCTTTGTTCCAGAAGGATACCTGTCAGATGTCAGCCTGAGCTGTCCTTTATGAGGTGTCTCTTTGGGTATATGGGGTTCAGGGAGCTGCTTAAGGAGACAGTCTGTCCCTTATAGGAGCTCAAGTGCTGTACTGGGAGCTTCATTGTTCTGTGCAGAGCTGCTGGGCAGGTACTTTCAAGTCTGCTGCAGTGGAACTCATAACTGCCTCTTTTCCCAGGTGCTCTGTCCTAGGAAGGTCAGCTTTATTTATAAGTTCCTGTCATGCTGCTGCCTTTTTTCATAGATGCCCTGCTCCCCACGGAGTAGTCTAGTCACAGTCTGCCAGCAGAGGCATTGCTGAGCTGCTGCAGGCTCTGCCCAGCTGCTATGTGAACTGCCCCACCACTGAGCTGGACCGTCCTGGGTCCATCTGCCTTGCTGTGAAACTCTCAATCCAGAGCATGTCAGATTGCTTATTTTGTGGTGGTGGTACCCACCAGGCTAGATCACATGGCTCCATGTCTCTGCCCCCTCCCTTTCAGTTGAATGGGCGGCTCTGTCTCCCAGGCATTACAGGCACCAGTTGAAAGGGCTGCCCAGATTTGTTTGAGTTTCTGTGCACCAACCAGGCACAGGCTGAAACTGCCGAGCTGAACACTCATGGTGCTTTTTGGCCCCAGAATCTCCAGGTCTGTGGGCAGTGAAAATTTGTTTGGAAATGCGGTGGACACTCATTCTCTGTGTTGTTCTTGCTGGGAACTGCACTCCAGTGCTGTTCCTATTTGGCCATCTTGGATCCTTCCCCACATCATATATTAATACCAAATAGAAATCATCTACATGAAGATGCACTGAACAAACATACAGACAAAATGACTAATCCAGTTGGCATTAGCCCAATTTTATATTTTGACCATCACAGAGCTGGTATCATGGGCACATGAATAGAATGAGAAAGTGGCAGAGATAGAGGTTATGCATAGACTCAACAACATTGACTTTATCTTATCAAGATCCACCTAGCTATTGATGCCTCTCTACGTCCAACCTGCAGGCAACAAAATCATTACTGAATCATAATAATATACTATTCTTCAAGGAGACCAGTCAACCGCTTGGTGTTAAGTTGAATGCACTGGGCTCTTTTTCTCCTGGAAGGGTCAATGGTTCAACCTTTCAGGGAGAAATGTCTATGCTACATATGGGTTTACCTTTCCTGTCAATGAAGACTCAATCACATCATTATATGGGAGCTTACTTAATACTTGTGAGGTATGAGAGTGAGTCTATGAGTATGAGATCTACTGGTCATAATACACACCACATAATCTAGAATCAGCCATTATGACAGAATTGTGGAATGACCAGCTTAAGACACAGTTGAAATGGCAGCTTTCCAGCAACACTCTACAAGGATAAGATTCTATTTTTAAAGATGCAATATATGAATTATATCAGAGACTTCCATATGGAGCAATGTCCCCAACAGAAATGCAACATTGTTTAGGGAACCAAGGAGTAGAAGTAGGATGGCTCCACTTTCCAACGCTCCAAATGACCCACTAGGGGAGGTTGTGTTCCTATTCCCAAAACTCTGGGCTCTTTAGGATTGTATGACTGGATCCCAAATGAATTTACTTTTCTTTGGGATTGCAAACATGGTCTTGTTAACCTAGAAGCTACAGCTTCCACCTGGATTCTTTAGACTCCTTGTGTCCAGGGACCAGAAGATGAGGAGTCAACACTATCAGTGGGTTATTGAGCCTGATCAGCAGGGGGAGAACAGATTCCTTTTACACAATGATGTCAGAGATAAAATGTGTGGCAGTTAGGTAAGTGTTTTTTATCACTTTTTGGAACTTCCATATCTATTGGGATATATGCAACAACTCTGAGAAAGCAATGATTATTAAGGATTCAGTCATTTTAAGAATAAATTGTTGGGTCCAATGACCAAGCAAAGCATAAAGAACTGCTGAAGTTATAGTGGAAGTGGGAGGTTAATAGCAGAATTCCAATGACATTTTCTGCAGAATTAAAAAAACAAAAAAACCTTTAATTTGTATGGAGCTACAAAAACTCTGAATAGCCAAGAGAACCTTTAGCAAAAATAACAAAGCTGGAGGGATCACACACATTAATTTCATTTTTTATTTTATTATTTATTTATTTATTTATTTATTTATTTATTTATTTTTGAGACAAAGTCTGTCTCTGTTGCCCAGACTGGAATGCCGTGGTGCAATCTTGGCTCACTGTAACCTCCACCTCTCATGTTCAAGTGCTTCTGCAGCCTCAGCCTCCCGAGTAGCTGCTATTACAGATGCATGCCACCACGCCCAGCTAATTTTTGTGTTTTTAGTATAGATGGAGTTTTGCCATGCTTGCCAGGCTGGTCTCAAACTCCTGACCTCAGGTGATCTGTCCACCTCGGCCTCCCAGAGTGCTGAGATTACAGGCATGAACCACCATGCCCGGCCCACTCTCACTAGTTTCAAAACATATTATGAAGTGATTATAATCAAGATAGCATTATTCATTAGAAAGAAAAAGACACATCAACTTTGTAAACAGAATTAGAAAGGCAGAAATAAACCCACAGATTTATGATCAATTAATTTTTGACAAATGTGTCAGGAATACACAGTTGGGAAAAAAGTATTTTCAACAAATGGTGCTGAGAAAAACTGAGTATCCAGATGAAGAAAACTGAAACTGGTTTCTCCATCTCTTAACATAAACAAAAATAAACTAAAATTAGATTAAAACTTAAATCTAAAACCTGAAACTATGGCACTAATAGAAGAAAACTTAGGAGAATTGCTTTATAAAAGTATACTGGGTGACATTTTTTATATGACCCCCAAAACACAGGCAATAAAAGCAAAAATTGGCAAATGGGATACCATCAAACTAAAATACTTCTTCACACCAAAAGAAACAACAAAGAAAGTGAAGAGATAACCTACAGAGTGGAAAATGCTTCTTGCAAACTATGCATTTGGATAAGGGAATAATATTCAAAATATAAAAGGATCTCAAACAATGCAATAGCAAGAAAACAAATAACTCAAATAGGCCTGAAAAGACAAATTTTAAAAGAAGACATATAAATGACCAATAAGTACATGAATAAAAATGCTCAGCATCACTAATCATTAGGAAAATGCAAATGAAAAACAATATGATATATCACCTAACGCCTGCTAGTATGTCATTGATCCAAAAGATGAATGGGAACAAGTGTTGGCAAGGATGTGGAGAAAAGGGAATTCTTGTACATTGTTGATGAGAAAGTAAATTAGTATAGCCATTATGGAGAACAGTATGGTGATTCCTCAAAAAATTAAAAATAGAATAACTACATGATTCAGTAATCCCACTGATGGGTATATGTCCAATGGAACTAAAATCAATACAACTAAGGGATATCTGCACTGCCATTCATTTCAGAAATATTTGCAATAGTCAATGCTATGGTTTGGGTATTTGTTTTATGAGGGTTTTTTTTTTCAACTTTTATTTTAGGTTCAGAGGATACATGTGGAGGTTTGTTACATGGGTAAATAGTGTGTCATTGGGGTTTGGTGTACAGATTACTTTGCCACACAGGTAGTGAGCCTAATACCAGTAGGTAGTGTTTTGATTCTTACCCTTCACCAACACTCCACCCTCGAGTAGGCACTAGTGTCTATCATTTCCTTCTTTGTGTCCACGTGTACTCAATGTTTAGCTCCCACTTGTAAGTGAGAACATGTGATATTTGGTTTTCAGTTCATGCATTAGTGTGCTTAGGCAATGGCCTCCAGCTCCATTCATGTTCCTGAAAAGACACGATTTCATTCTTTTTATAGCTGCATAGTATTCTGTGGTGTATATGTACCATATTTTCCTTATCCAGTTCACAACTGATGGACCTCTAGGTTGATTCTATGTCTTTGCTATTGTGAATAGTGCTGTGATGAACGTATGTGTGCAAGGCTCTTTACGGTAGAACAATTTATATTTCTTTGGATATATATCTAGTCATGGGCTTGCTGGATAAAATGGTAGTTCTGTCTTCAGTTCCAAACTGCTTTCTACAGTGGCTAAACTAATTTACATTCCCACCAATAGTATATAACCATTCCCTTTTCTTCCAGAGCCTTGCTACCATCTGTTTTTTGTTTTTTGTTTTTTTTTTGACTTTTCCATAATAGCTACTCTAATTTGTGTGACATGGCATTTCATTGAAGTTTTGGTTTGCATTTCTCTAATGATTAGTCATGTTGACTTTTTTTATATGCTTGATGGATACATGTATGTCTTGTTTTGAAAAGTGTTAATGTCCTCTGCGTATTTTTTTAAACAGAGTAGTTTGTTCTCTGCTTGTTGATTTAAGTTTCTTATAGACTGTGTATATTGGACCTCCATCAGATGCACAGGTCGCAAATCATTCTCTAGGTTGTGTGTTTACTCTGTTGATAGTTTCCTTTGCTGTGTTGGAGCATGTTAGTTTAATTTCTGGTGGGTTTCTTGTGGTATTTTATTATGGTTTAATTTGCAACACCCTGATGACTAATAAGGTTGGCTATTTATTTATAAGCTTAATGGCTATATTATTACTGTCTTTTGTAAGTTCTCTGTTCAAATAGCTTGCCTATTTTTCCACAGAGTGTCTATCTTTTTGATCAAAGGGTGCAAAGTTTCAGATACACTGAAAAAATAAGCTTTGAGATCTGTGGCACAACAGGGTGACTATACTCAGTAATAAGGTATATCTCAAAATAACTAAAAGAGTTTAAATGCCTCAGCAAAAAATAAAAAATGGGTGAGGTGATGGCTATGTCAATTTGATTAATTTAATCATTTTATATTTTATATATATACACATATACACATTAGCATCACATTATACCCTTTAAATGTATATAATTGTAATTTGTCAATTAGAAATAATAATTAAAATGAAGACTTCTTTTAAATCATATGACACTATTAAGTATCAAAAGGACAGCCAGAGGGAAACAATATATTTACAACATAATGAAGATATCATAATGAGAATATGTAAATAATTTGTACAAGTAAATAAAAAAAGATAGACACTGTAGAAAAATAGGCAAGATATTTGAACAGACATTTTACAAAAGAAAATAATAACATAGCCATTAAACCTAGAAATAACTAGTCAACCTTATTAGGAAAATTACAATCATGGTGGAAGGTAAAGGGGAGTAGGCACCTTCTTCACAAGAAGTCAGGAAAGAGAGCATGTACAGGGGAAAAACTGCCACTTTAAAAACCATGAGATCCCGTGAGAACTCTCTCACTCTGATGGGAACATGATAGCATGGGGGAACATGATACAATCACCTCCCACCAGTTCCCTCCTTCTACATGTGGAGATTACAATTTGAGATGAGATTTAGGTGGGGACACAGAGCCAAACCGTATTAACATACAAATAGTAAATTATGCAATACTCATGAATAAAAGAATTAATATTGTTAAAATGACTATATTGTCCAAAGCAATCTACAGATTCAATGCAATTCCTATCAAATTACCAACATCAATTTTTACAGAATTAGAAAACATAATTCTAAAAATCATATTGGGCGGGGCATGGTGGCTCACACTCATAATCTCAGCACTTTGGGAGACCAAGGCAGGCAGATAGATTGAGCCCAGGAGTTTGAGACCAGCCTTAACAACATGTCAAAACCCCATCTCTACAAAAAAATACAAAAATTAGGTGGGCATACTGGCATTCACCTGTATTCCCAGTGACTCAGCAATCTGACGTAGAAAGATTGCTTGAGCCCAGGAGGCAGAAGTCGCAGTGAGCCAAGATTGTACCACTGCGTTCCAGCCTGGGTGACAGAGCGGGAATCTGTCTCAGAAATAAAAATAAATAAATAAAACTCTTGTGGAACCAGGAAAGAGCCTGAATAGCAAAAGCAATTCTAAGGAAAAATAACAAATCTGGAGGCATCACATTATCTGACTTCAAGCTATATTACAAGGCTGTAGTAACCCACACAGCACACTGGTACAAAAATGGACACATAGATCATTGAAACAGAGAACCTAGGAATAAGGTCACATTAGTACAACTAAGTGAGCTTTGACAAAGTCCATAAAAATAGAGAGTAAGAAAAGGACACCTTATTCAATAAATTGTGTGGAGAAAACTGGATAGCCATATTCAGAAGAACGAAAGCAGACTCCTGTCTCCCACCACATACCCAAACTAACTCAAGATGGATTAAAGACATAAATCAAAAAACTGATACCATAAAAATTCTAGAAAAGAAAATAAGAAAAACCTTCTGAACATTGGCCTAGGAAAATAATTTATGACTAAGACCTCAAAAGCAAAAGTAACTAAAACAAAAATAGAAGAATAGGATTTAATTAAACTAAAGAACTTCTGCACAGCAAAAGAAACAATTGACAGAGTAAACAGCCTACAGAATGGAAAAAGATTTGCAAACTATACATCAAATGACTAATATTTAGACTTAATAAGGAAATTATATCAACAAGAATAAAACAAATATTATCATTAAACAGTGGGCAAAGAACAGGAACAGATATTTCTAAAAAAAAAAAAGACGTATAAGCAACCAACATATATTAAAAAAAAAAAAGATCAACATCAGTTAGCACCAGGGAAATGCAAATTAAAACCATAATGAGATATCACCTCACACCAGTCAGAATGGCTATTACTATAAAGTCAAAGAATAACAGATGTTGGTGCAGATGTAGAGCAAAGGAAATGCTTATGCACTGTTGTTGGGAATGTAAACCAGTTCAAACCCTATGGAAAACAATAAGTAGATTTCTCAAAGAATCAAAAACAAAACTACCTTTTCACTCAGCAATTACACTACTGTTGAAAACGTAAACTAGTTCAACACCTATGGAAAGTAGTGTAGAGATTTCTCAAAGAATAAAAAAGAGAACATTTTGACCCAGCAATTTCACTACTGGATATCTCTATCAAAAGGAAAAGTTGTATCAAAAACACATATGCACTCATATGTTTATTGTAGTACTATTAACAATATTAAAGTAATGGAATCAAAGTAAGCTTCCATCAATGGGTGCTTGGATAAAGGAAATGTCGTACATATACACCATGTACATACACTACAAAGCCATTAGAGAAAGAAGTCATGGATTTTGCATCAAAATAGATGCAGTTGAAGGCCATTATTGTAAATTAAATAACTTCAAAACAGAAAATGAAACACCACACGTCCTTACTTATAAGTAGGACCTAATCAATGAGTACAAATGGACATAAAGATGAAAATATTAGACACAGTGGACTCCAAAAGAAGAGTGGGAGGAAGAAAAAGTTAGAAAAACTACTTGTTGGGCATTACATTCACTATTTTGGTGATGCGTTCACTAGAAGCCCAAACCCCATCATTATGTAATCTACCCATGTAACCTGCACATGTACCCCCTGAATGTCTGAGAAAAAATAAAATATCAAATTTTAAAATTTTGAAAATATACATGATGTCATGTTAGTAGTTATTTAGATAAAGAGAACAAGGTGTGCTTCTGGGTGCTTGGTGGTGTTCTGTTATCACAAATAGTCTACTTTGTGAAAATTTATTCTGTATTAAATATTAAAATCAGTTATAAATATAATATATCGTACAAGCTACATTTTCTGCTAAGTAATTGTGGTTTAAGATAATATCATAATGGTAATTATCAAATATATAGAACTGAAAAAAAATTTCCATTGACAATTCATAAATATAGCCATCCCTCACATGTGTTTTTTGTAGTCAGAAAAATCTAGATCTAGAATTTAATTTAAAGTTGTCTCAGATTTGTAGTGTCCCCATTCAATAATCTAATGAAAGTGAAAATCTTATCGGGAATACCTCATTTTCCATTGAGGCCACACAAAATTTCCAAAAATAAAATTCCAATGAATGTGAGGCATATATTTTAAAATATTAAAGCAAACAAATAAATAAGACACCATTAAGTGAGAGACAGCAGAAAAAAATAAAGATTTCACATATTGAACTGATTAGATAAGAGTATAAAAAAACATGTTTGGCTGGATATGGTGGCTCATGCCTGTAATCTCAGTACATTGGGAGGCTGTGGCAGGCAGATCACTTGAGGCCAGGAATTCAAGACCAGCCTGGCTAATATGGGGAGACTCCCCCATCATCTCTACTAAAATACAATAATTAGTTGGCCGTGGTCCTGCACACCTGTGGTCCCAGTCACTCGAGAGGCTGAAAATCGCCTGAATACAGGAGGTGGAGGTTGCAGTGAGAGCTAGGACTGTGCCACTGCACTCCAACCGGGGCAACAGAGTGAGACCATGTCTCAAAAAACATTTTTTTTGCTAAATTTAAATAGATAAAAATAAAAACTTTAAAATACAAGTAAGAAATAACCATACCAACTTGAAAAGGAACAGACACAACATCGAAAAAATAAAAACTATAGACATTGAGTGTTAAAATTCAGTGAATGGATTAAACAAAATAGTTGCACACATCTAAGAGCATTAATGAACTGGACAATACATCAAAGAAATCATCTCAAATATATTTGACAAATATAAAGAAGGAGAAAATATGAAAGAAATACAAAGACATGGAGGATATACTGAGACAGTCTAACATATATATAATCCAAATGCTAAAAGGACATTAGAGAGCTAATGGGGAAATGAAATATACAAAAAGATAATGGCTGAGAATACTTGAATTTTTTTTTTTTTTTTTTTTGAGACCAATTCTGGCTCTATCACCCACGGTGAAGTGCCGTGACACCATTTCAGCTCACTACAACCTCCACCTCCTGGGTTTAAGCCATCCTCCCACTTAAGCCTCTCAAGTAGCTGGAACTACAGGCACACACCAACATGCCTAGCTAATTTTTTTGTATTTTTGTAGAGACAGTGTTTTACAATGTCTCAAACGTGTGAGCTCCAGTTATCTGCCTGACTCGGTCTTACGAAGTGCTCAGATTACTGGCATAAGCCAACACGCCAGGTCGAATATTTCAAACTTGTTGAAGAATAAAAATTTTCAGATCTAGGAAGCTCAAGAAATCGAATTGAAAGTAAACAAATATTATAATATATTTTATTGTTAGTTTTAGATACCTAGATGGTAGGAAAATAAAATTTTTCCAAAATGAGTCGAGAAAATGCAAATGTATACATCTATGAAAACATTACACTGTGCCTCAAAAATATATACAATCATTATTTGTCAAAAAGCTTAAATAGTTCATTAACCATGAAAACAACAAATCAGGAATTTAAATTTCACCTACTAGAAAAATAGCACATCTAGTTGGATTTACAGGTGCTACTTACTTATTCATTCAATAGAATATTACTCTTCTATAAAATGAAATAATTTGACTTACATGTAACAATATAGACAAATTTTACTGACATCATATTGAATAAATAAAACAAAAGGGAAAAATATTTATAATTCCATTTACATAAATTTCAAAAGCAAGAAAAATAAATGACATGTTGTTTAAAGAAATCTCCATAGAAACTATAAATATATGGAAAAACAAGAGAGAAATGTTATTACAAAATTCAGAGAGCTTCCTTCACCTGGGAGGAAAGGGGATTCAATTAGATAGAGGCATGTGAAAGACTGTTAAATACTGTTAATATTTAATTTCTTTTTATTTTACTTTAATTTATTTTATTTTTATCATACTTTAAGTTCTAGGGTACATGTTCAGAATGTGCACATTTGTTACATGGGTATACACGTGCCATGGTGGTTTGCTGCATCCATAACCCCATCGTCTACATTAGGTATTTCTCTTAATGCTATCCCTCCTCTAACTCTTAATCCCTGCTATCCCTCACCTAGCCCCCCACTCCCTGATGGGCCCTGGTGTGTGACATTCCCCTCCCTGTGTCTGTGTGTTCTCATTGTTCAACACCCACTTACGAGTGAGAACATGTGGTGTTTGATTTTCTGTTCTTCTGTCATTTTGCTGAGAATGATGGTTTTCAGCTTCATCCATGTCCCTGCAAAGGACATGAGCTCTTCCTTCTTTATGGCTGCATAGTATTCCATGATTTATATGTGCCACATTTTCTTTATCCAGTCTATCATTGATGGGCATTTGGATTTGTTTCAAGTCTTTGCTCTTGTGGACAGTGCCACAATAAACATACTTGTGCGTGTGTCTTTATAATAGAATCACTTATAATCCTTTGGGTATATACCCGGTAATGGGATTGCTGGGTCAAATGGTATTTCTATTTCTAGATCCTTGAGGAATCTCCACACTGTCTTCCACCATCATTGAACTAATTTACACTCCCGCCAACAGTGTAAAAGAATTTCTATTTCTCTACATCCTCTCCAGCATCTGTTGTCCCTGATTTTTTAATGATTGCTATTCTAACTGGCATGAGATGGTATCTCAATGTGGTTTTGATTTGCATTTCTCTAATGACAAGTGATGATGAGAAATTTATGCAGCCAACGAACATGTTAAAAAATGTTCTATTTCTTAAGTGACATGGTTGGTATTTTGTTACTCCTTTTACTATTATTCTTCAAACACACTTT
>CAUYLG010000568.1:0-28797 GCA_963573385.1 Cacajao melanocephalus
CCCAGTCCCTAGTAAAAATACAAAAATTAGGGAGCCTCGGTGGTTCAGGCCAGTTGTCCTGGCACTTAAGGAGGCGAGGCTATGCATTCGAGGCCAGGCTGGGCAACGTAAGAACCTCTCATTCATTAAAAAAAAAAAAAAATTAGCCAGGTGTGGTATCACGTGCCTGTAGTCCCAGCTACTTGGGAGGCTGAGGCAAAAGAATCGCCTGAACCCGGGAGGCGGAGGTTGCACTGAGCTGAGATCACACCACTGTGCTCCAGCCTGGGCAACAAAGCGAGATTTCATCTCTAAATAAATAAATAAAAATATTTTCAGCTTTCCAGAAGCCTTGCACATGACTCTTCCCAATCCCTACCCTATACCTCCTAACTATATTCAGCACTATCCTTTTACAGCAATCACATCCTTGCTTTCCATTACAGATTTATTACTTCAGTATATATCCCTAAGTATTACCATTTGTTTTTTCTTGTATTTCAGTCATATAAATGATACATTATGTACTATTTTACATAATATAAAATAATTTACATCATTGTATTTACATAATGTCGTTTCTTTCAACATCATTATAATTGCTTCATATTAATTATTGTACAGTATTGCATTGTATGACTATAACACAATTATTTATCCATTCTGCTGTTAATTGATATTTGGGTGGTTTCTAGGTTGTGACTATTACAAATAATGCTGCTATGCATATTTGTTTTTTTTTTTTTTTGCCTACATGCAGATGTTTTTCTATAGAGTATATACTTAGAAGTGAATTTGGGGCTGGGCGTGGTGCCTCACACCTGTAATCCCAGACTTTGAGAGGTCTAAGTGTGAGGATCCCTTGAGTCTAAGAGGTCAAGGCTACAATGAGCCATTAGAGCACCACTGCACTGCACTCCAGCCTGGGTGACAGAGTGCAATCCAGTCCAATAAAAGAAAAAAAGAAAAAAAACAAGGAAGCGAATTTCTGACTCAAAGAATATAAAGAATATGTGGTTCTATAACTTTATGTCTTTTTTTTCTTTTTTTGTTTTTATTTTTTAGAACTTTATAAGTCTAAACTATTTGTTAAAGTGGTTGTGTCCAATTTTTTTCTCCTAGTATTAAAGAGTTCCAATTATTCCATATGCTTGCCAAAACCTAGTATTGTTCTTTGATTTAGCCATTATTCTGGGGTATAAAGATATATCATTGCAGTTTTAATATGCCATATCTTGATTACCAATGTTTGATCACCTTTTCATGTATTTAAATTATGTGTGTGTGTGTGTGTGTGTGTGTACATATATATGTAATGTTATATATACACACACACACATAGCATTTGAATTGGATTTTCTCTTTGGTGAAGTGACTTTTCAAGTATTGACCATTTTTTTCTTTCTCTCTCTTTTTTTTAAGACAGGGTCTCACTCTGTCACTAAGGTTCAAGTGAGCGGCCTGATCTCAGCTCACTGCAGCCTCTGCCTCCTGGGTTCAAGCCATTCTGCTGTCTCTGCCTCCCAATTAGCTGGGACTAGAGGCACATGCCACCATGCGCAACTGAGTTTTGAATTTTTTAAGTACAGACGGGTTTTCACCATGTTGGCCAGGCTGGTCTCAAACTCCTGGCTTTAAGCAGTACACTGGCCTTGGCATCCCAAAGTACTGGGATTACAGGCATGAGCCACCACTCCTGGCCTTGACCACTATTTTTTCTACTGGATTTTTTTTTTAATGTGTTCTTTGTATATGCTGATTATGAACCTATTGTTATCTGCGTTTTGAATACCCTCCCCTTTTGTAGTTTGCCTGCTACTCTCTGTGGTACCTTTTAATGAGTAGAAATTCTTAATTTTAGTGTCATTATTTATATCAATCATTTCCTTTGTAGTTGGTGCTTTTTGTGTCCTCATAAATAAATCTTTTCCTAATCCAAGGTCCTGATAATATTCTCCTAATACTATCTTTAAGGACAAACAAATCTGAGGCCTGATTTCCTCCTCTCTCTGGTAACTTGGCTCAGTATAAAAGCAAATTGGCCAGGTGAGGTGGCTCATGCCTGTAATCCCAGCACTTTGCGGGGCCAAGACGGGTGGATCATCTGAGGTCAGGAGATCAAGACCAGCCTGGCTAACTTGGTGAAACACTGTGTCAACTAAAAATATAAAAATTAGCTGGGTGTGGTGGCAGGCGCCTGTAATCCTAGCTACTTGGGAGGCTGAGGCAGGAGAATCACTTGAACCCGGGAGGCAGAGGTTGTAGCGAGCTGAGATTGCACCATTGCACTCCAGCCTGGGATACAGAGTAAGACTCTGTCGTATAAAAAAAAAAAAAAAAGCAAGCTGATAGCAAAAACTGAACTCCAAAAGATCCTTCTTTGCAAAAAAGACTATTTCCTGACCGAGGAACCTCCACTATTACACAGTAGACTGACTGCTGTCCCCACTTACCGTAGAATAACATAGAGCATTAAAGTGGTGATGTTCTTGCCAACTGGATTCCTTTCCACGCTTCACTGCGTGTACCCTTCTTACTTCTTATCTTGTATGTTTTTCCACTTATATTTCCCATTTTATATTTATACACTGTGATACCAGTGGTATTATTGTTTTGCCTCATATTCATGTCTACAATGCACATGGAATTCATTTTTTTTTTTTTGCATTTGGTGTAAAGTAGTAATCCCAATGTAATTTGTTGAAAAAATTGTCCTCACATTACTACTCTATAAAGCCAGTTTTGTCAAAAAGCAGGTCCATGGATCTGTTTTGGGTCCCTGTATTCTGTTCCATTGGTCTAGCTGTTAATCTCTTTGCAAACACCACATTTTAAATGATGCGTGATGTATCATAGAAAAAATGCTGACATCATTTTCCTGTCTCAGAAGTTTTTGCTTATTCTTGGTCATTTGCATCCCATGTAAAATTTGAATGAGTTTCTCAATTCCACTCCAAAAAATGGTTAGTATTTTGACTGAGACCGCATTGATAAATATATCAATTTAGGATGAACCGACATCTTTACAATACTGAGTTTTCAAAATTCATAAACCTGATACCTCTCCATTTATTTAAGTCTTTAAAATTAATTTTCCACCAGGTGTGGTGGCTCACACCTATAATCCCAGAACTTTGGGACGCCGAGGCGGGCAGATCACCTGAGGTCAGGAGTTCAAGACTAGCCTGGGCAACATGGTGAAACCTCGTCTTTACTAATAATACAAAAATTAGCCAAGTGTGGTGGCACTCGCCTGTAATCCCAGCTACTGGGGAGGCTGAAGTAGGAGAATCGCTTGAACTTGGGAGGCGGAGGTCTCTGTGAGCCAACATCATGCCATGCCACTGCACTCCAGCCTGGGGTGGACAAGAGTGAAACTCCGTCTTCATCTCAAAAAAAAAGAAAGAAAAATTTCCCACCGGGCACAGTGGCTCACGCCTGTGATCCCAACACTTTGGGAGGCCAAAGCAGAGAGGATCACCTGAGGTCAGGAGTTCAAGATCAGCCTGGCCAACATGGGGTTCAAACAATTCTCTTGCCTCAGCCTCCTGGGTAGCTAGAACTATAGGTGTGCACCACCACACCTGGCTAATTTCTGTATTTTTAGTAGAGAAGTGGTTTCGCCATGTTCTCGAACTCCTGACCTCAAGTGATCTGCCCGCCTCAGCTTCCCACAGTGCTGCGATTACAGGTGTGAGCCACCGTGCCTGGCCAAGAGGCAGATATTTATGGACTAAATTAACTGGCTTCCTTACTCTTACCTCTGGCTTCCAGCTGGGTTTCACCAATAGGAGCATTGGTAGGAAATAAAAGTGTGGAAAAAGATTGAGGTTCCTGCATTTATTGCTATCACCACCTCCCTGCCCCATGCCATGGTTTCCTTGCTGTCAAGTTACCATGGCTGTATATTCCTCTGTTGAAGCCATAGGACTGTTGTGCAGCCCTCTTTTTCTGTGTTCTAGAAACCATTCCTTTCTTGCCTATTGAGACTGAGAGGCAATAAGAACTTCCATTGATTTTAACCCAAATATACCATTTTTTTGTGACTTCACTAAACCCTGCTCACACCTTTGTAAATAATCCCTTTATTACACTTTTTAAAACTTACTTGATTTGAGTTTGCAATCTCTTTCTTGCCAAGACCCTAAGATGCTTCTTCTACACTTTCCTTTTTTTTTTTTTTTTTGCCTTTCCATGGTTCATTCTTGATAGTTTCTTTGGACCCATATTCCAGCTCTCTAATTTTATTTTGAGTTCTGTGTAACTTATGTAAAGATCAATTCACCAATTTCTTAGTTTTTTTAATTACATTTTTTACGTCTAGAATTTATAATGATTATTCCTCAAATCTATAATCGCACTTTATATATATTTTTTATTTTTTGGTTTTAGTTGTGTGCTTACGATCTCTGATATTTTTTTAAAAAACAAATTCGATTTATTTATTTTTGTTTAAGACAGGGTCTTACTCTGTCAGCTAACATGGAAAGCAGTGGCACAGTCTTGGCTCACTGCAACCTCTACCTCCTGGGCTCAAGTGATCCTCCTACCCCAGCCTCCTAAGTACCTCCTGAGTAGGTACTTTTTTAAATTTTAGCAGAGATAGAGTCTCACCATGTTGCCCAGGTTGGTCTCAAACTCTTGAACTCAAGCAATCTCTCCACCTTGGCCTCCAAAGTGCGGGATTAGAGGCATGAGCCACCGCACTGGGTCTGTATCTGATCTACTACTCAGAGAACCTAGGGCCTATGTCTGTAATCTGTTGTTTGTGCTAGTTTCCATTCATGGGATCTTATCCCCATGTGAGCTTGACTGAATGCTAAACACTGTAAATTTTTTTTTTTTAAATGAGACAGAGTCTCGCTCTGTCACCCAGGCTGGAGTGCAGTGGTGTGATCTTGGCTTACTGCAACCTCCACTACCTGGTTCAAGCACTCGAAGGCAGGAGTTGGAGACCAGCGAGGTCAGAAGCATGAGACCAGCCTGACCAATATGGTGAAACCTTGTCTCTATTAACAATACAAAAATTAGCCGAGCCTGGTGGAACACACCTATAATCCCAGCTGCTCAGGAGGCTGAGGAAGGAGAATCGCTTGAATCCAGGAGGCAGCGGTTGCAGTGAACCAGGACTGGGCCACTGCACTCCAGCCTGGGCGACAGAGCAAGCCTCCATCTCAAAAACACAAAACAAACAAAAATACCGAATACAACAACAAAAACTAAGTTTAGGATAGCAAATCAGGCCCCTTCCTTTGGCAGACCCTGGGCTCCACCTTTTGTCCCTTAAATCACCCAAAAGTGGTGCTCAAATCTCACCTGACTTTCAGCATTAGCAAAAACCTTCTTTTACTCCAAATGGTGGGCTTCTCTCTCTAGATTTCAGCCTTCTCTCAAATTTTGGCCCAGTGATTTCTCATCATCTTCTTATTTCTTTGATGGTTTTGATGTTTTAAAATGTTTTGTCAAACGTCTTCATTATCTTCAGAGAGACAGCTATATGATTTATCTCCCTTGTCACTATTTAATATAAGCTATGCACTCTTCATTAAGACAAGTACACAATAATATTACTATTGCCAGTAGGAAATAATTGAGTCAAATGAAGATGTTTCAAGACAGGAAAGATTTAAAAGCCTATTTGAGCTAGGTGTGATGGCTCACACCTGTAATCCAAGCATTTTGGGAGGTTGAGGCAGGAGGACAGCTTAAGCCTAGGAATTTGAGACCAGCCTGGACAACATAGTGAGACCCTGTCTCTACAGAAAAAAAAAAATTAGCTGGGTGTGCTGGCACGGTACTTGAGAGGCTGAGGGGAAAGGATCACTTGAGCCCAGGAGTTCGAGACCAGCCTGGGCAACAGCATAGTGAAACTCTGTCTCTACCAAAATTATAAAAATTAGCCAGGCATGGTGGCAGGTGCCTATAGTCTAGTTACTCAGGAGGCTGAGGTGGGATGATCACTTGAGCTCAGAGGTAGAGGCTGTGGTGAGCCATGATTACGCCACTGGACTCCAATCTGGGTGAAACAGTGAGACAGTGTCTCAAAAAAATAAAAATAAAAACAAGCCTTTCGGCAGGAGCCACCATCTTCCAGTAATTTGCCAAAATGACAAACACAAAAGGAAAGAGGAGAGGCACTGGACATATGTTCTCTAGTCCTTTTAGAAAACATGGAATTGTTCCTTTGGCCACCTATGTGCGAATCTACAAGAAAGGCGATATTCGCCGGGTGCAGTGGTTCACGCCTGTAATCCCAGCACTTTGGGAGGCCGAGGCGGGCGGATCACGAGGTCAAGAGATTGAGACCATCCCGGCCAACATGGTGAAACCCTGTCTCTACTAAAAAATACAAAAATTAGCTGGGCCTGGTGGCACACACCTGTAGTTCCAGCTACTTGAGAGGCTGAAGCAGGAGAACTGCTTGAACCCAGGAGGCGAAGATTGCAGTGAACCGAGATTGCACCACTGCACTCCAGCCTGGCACCTGGCGACAGAACAAGACTCTGTCTCAAAAAAAAAAAAAAAAAAAAGAAGAAGAAAAAAGAAGAAAGGAAAGGTGATATTGTAGATATCAAGGGAATAGGTACTGTTCAAAAAGGCATGCACCACATGTGTTATCGTGGCAAAACTGGAAGAGTTACAATGTTATCCATTGTAACACTGCCAACAGCAATGCCATCGCTGTTGGCATGGTTGTAAACAAACAAGTTAAGGACGAGATTCTTGCCAAGAGAATTAATGTGCGTATTGAGCACATTAAGCACTCTTAGAGCGGAGATAGCTTCCTGAAATACATGAAGGAAAATGACCAGAAAAAGAAAGAAGCCAAAGAGAAAGGCACCTCGGTTCAGCTGAAGCAGCAGCCTGCTCCACCCAGAGAAGCACACTTTGTGAGAACCAACGAGAAGGAGCCTGAGCTGCTGGAACCTCTTCCCTATGAATTCACAGCATAATAGGTGTTAAAAAAAATAAAAGACCTCTGGACAGTAAAAAAATAAAAATAAAATAAAATAAAAACAAAAAGGAGAGAGAATAGCTGTACATCCCTAGGTATATCTCTTAAAATCTTGAGAATTAGGCCAGATGATTTTTTTCTTCTTCTTCTTCTTTTTTTTTTTTTCTGAGACAAACTCTAGCTCTGTCGCCCAGGCTGGAGTGTAATGGCATGATCTCGGCTCACTGCAACCTCCGCCTCCTGGGTTTAAGTGATTCTCCTGCCTCAGCCTCCCAAGTAGCTAGGATTACAGGAGTCTGCCACCATGCCTGGCTATTTTTTTTTTTTTTTTAATTTTTAGTAGAGACGGTGATGTTGGCCAGGCTGCTCTCTGACTCCTGACCTCAAGTGATTCATCCACCTCAGCCTCCCAAAGTGTTGGGAGCCACCACACCAGACCTTATTTTTTTTTGAGACAGGGTCTCCCTCTGTTGCCCACGCTGGAGTGCAGTGGCCAGATCTCACTGCAATCCCTGCCTCCCCGATTCAAGTGATTCTCCTACCTCTGTCTCCTGAGTAGCTGGGAATTCAGGTGCCCACCACCACACCCGGCTAATTTTTGTATTTTTAGTAGAGAGGTTTTTCTCGAATTCCTGACTTCAAATGATGGGCCAGAAGATTTCTAAGGAGTCTCCGTATTCTAAACTTCCATCACTGTGAAACCAATATTGTAGCAGAGACAGGGCTGAATTTGGAATCAGGTGGCTGGGATTTGAGCACAGCTCTGCTGTGTGAACACAGGCAAGTCATTTAATCTCTGTAAGTCTCACGGGGATTTACCTCTCGGAGTTGGGAAGGATTAAGGGGGTTACTGTATGTCAAAGTGCCTTATAAACTGTAAAGAACTACCCTTTAGTGTCAGGTATTCTTTTACAATGTCCAGTCTTCCTCTTTTTGAGCCAGCCAATCAGAAAAAGTAACCTAAAGTGAGTCAGATCTCAGGAATTTAAGTTGTAAAATCAGGAAATACAGTATAGTTAATTGTGCATCATACTCACCTTGTGGAATTTATAGAATGGTTTTATTCTATCAATACTTATATTTTGATAGTAAATAATATAAGGTAAAATTACAAATAGGTACTCACTTGTACAGGCCGATCCTCCATAAGAAGATGCTCACTGTTCTTGGAATCCCAAATTTTGGGGGACAAAATAGTGAACACAGTATGTACGACAACGGCAACAAGTATTTATAAGCTAGTTTTCACATTCAGTGAACAGTTTTGTGTTGGGCCATCAGGTCCACTGGGAGGATAGCAAACCCGACGGCAACACGAAAGTTTTCCCGTTTTTCAAGAGAGCAAGGGCAGCCCTAGAATGAACTCAGCTGCCATGGGCAGGGCAACGATGTTTTCTCCTGAGACAGCTAATGAGGCATGTGTCAAAGGCCAGCCCTTCCTATTCTTTGGACCAGCAGTCCCAGAATTGCTTTGAGGTCTTTTGAACGGAACTCGGGGTATCTAGTTCATTGGTGCACAGCGGCGACAATTTTTCGATTATTCAGCAGAACTGATAAAGTATTTCCCTGAGAGGTTCAGCGCGCCCACGCGACCCCCCCGTTTGTGTTGAGTAACGCGCGCACGATGTCATTCAGTGCCTGCACATCGTTGTTGCTCAAGACTCAAGACGTTGAAAGAAAATGGCTAACGAAGCGACGGGGAACGGCGGCGCGACGGACGTTGCTGCGGTTGGACGTGCCTGACCTCTCAGACCACACAAGGGATCGCACCGCCCAAGTGGCCGCGGCCCGCCCAGCGGAGCGCCCCGCGGCCGGTCCCTGCGCCAGTGCGCACGCGCGGCCGTCATCCGGGTGCTGGCTGCGGCTGCAGGTTGCGCTAGGGTGGCGGACCGGGGGAGGGGCCAGCGGCTTATTGTGCGCAGCGCTGAGCTGCGCCGGCGGCCACTGAGGCCTGGGTGGAAGTTGCTGCTGCTGCCGCCGCCCTGCAGCCCACTCGCTGCCTCGGCAGCGCGCTGCTCTTCTAAGATGGCTGCCGCTACCGCTGCGGTGGCAGCCTCGGCCGCCTCGGGTCAGGCGGAAGGTAAAAAGATCACCGATCTGCGGGTCATCGATCTGAAGTCCGAGCTGAAGCGGCGGAACTTAGACATCACCGGAGTCAAGACCGTGCTCATCTCCCGACTCAAGCAGGTGAGGCCCGGCGAGGACCGGGAAGGACCGGGAAGGGGAGCTTAGGCCGCGCCTCGGCGCCCGGCTTCCGCCTCAGCCCCCGGCCGCCCGCAGCCGCCAGGACTCGCGGGGAGGCAGGTAGGGAGGCCCGGGGAGGCTCCCGCGCGCGCGTGGAGGACGGAGACCCATCCGCGGCGCCCCCGCCCCCGCGCTCCGGGCCGGGCCGGGCAGGGCCTACGAGGAACCCGAGAGCCGCCCGGGACCGGCCACCGCAGCCCAGCGCGCCCCCGCCTCCTCGGGACGTCCCCGCCAGGCTGCGAGGGTTGCGGCCGGCCAACGCGGCCTCCCAAGGGCGATCGTGGAGATCTGGGAGGCGCTCGGTCCCCAGCCTTTAGCCATGGTGAGCGCGTGCATTTCTGGGCCTCGGAGGGAATGGTTACTTTGGTGACTTCTGCGAAGTTACCGTTTAATTGTGCCCAACCGTTTCCTCCCCATCTTGAGGGAGAATTGGTAGTGGGAGTCGATGGGTGGGTGACAGAGAGGTTTTGTTTTCCATTAGGCTTTTAGTTTTTGCATCAGCGCAATAATCTACTTTTTCATTCCTGATTAGCTTTCTGGTTTGAGTGAGCGTTGGAATTGTAGTAGAAGAGCAGTAAGTTTGCATTACAGAAACTAGGAAAACTCTTTTTAGTTATTTACTTTAGTAGCTGGCAACTTTTCTGCAATGGAACATATTTAGATTTTTGGCCAGTATAATGTGATATTTAATTATGTTGACACGGTAGAATTGAAAACTTAATGCGATTTTGATACCTAATGATTTTTTTCCCCCTGAAACTTTCTCTTACTCTTTCGTGTAGTTTAATTGCTCATTTTTGAAGTCGGTTTATGAAATGACTGGCAATTCCAATGTCTTGAGGCATGAGGTTTGCTAATTTTTTTTTCATTTCATTTTTATAAAATAAGTTTAGATAGACTGTGTAGCATATTAACTTCTCTTTCTAATGTAGGCTATTGAAGAGGAAGGAGGCGATCCAGATAATATTGAATTAACTGTTTCAACTGATACTCCAAACAAGAAACCAACTAAAGGCAAAGGTTGTTACGAGTTATGAACATATTTTAAAATATATTTTGGTTATATAACTTGCCTCTGCTCTTGTGCCACTTGCCCTGTTTATATAGTGCTACTCTTTGCTATTTCCCTCTGGCACTCTGCCTTCTTGGGTCAAGGAAGAAAAGTTACTGTTGCCAGGCTTTGGGTGACTTGTATCCCTTAAGATTCGGCTGAAGCTGATTAGAAAGTGAAAACAGTTCTTTATTGCTTCCGAAAAAATTACAAAGTCAAGTTGTGTAATGATCTTTCATAGTGTGAAGACCTGAAGAATAAAATACAGTTTAACACATGTCTACCTTGCCCCACAATTGGCAGAGTATTGATGGAATTCCTACCAAATCTTTCACCTTGCCTCCTTGCTGTTTTCTTTAGTATATTAAAATTCTATAATCATTGTGTTTAGTACTTTGTTTGACTTGGTGGACTTAATTTGCATTTATGCCATTATACATCCTAATTTTTAGTGAAATTCTAAAACACCTCATACTAACAAGGTAGAGCGAAAAATCCATGATTAATTAGCTTTAAAAAAGCTTTAAATTACAGGAATGTAAAGATTCTTATTTTGTAACTTTTAAACTAGAGCAGAATATATTTCCAGGATTTAATGATTTAGTGACTAGCTAAGTATTTTTGTTTGTTTTTTGTTTTTGTTTTTGTTTTTTTTTGAGACAGTTTCGCTCTTGTTGTCCAGGCTGGAGTGCAATGGTGCGATCTCGGCTCACCGCAACCTCAGCCTCCCTGGTTCAAGTGATTCTTCTGTCTCAGCCTCCTGAGTAGCTGGGATTACAGGCATGCTACACCACACCCGGCTAATTTTATATTTTTGGTAGTGATGGGATTTCTCCTTGTAGGTCAGGCTGGTCTTGAACTCCCAACCTCAGGTGATTCTCCCACCTTGGCTTCCAAAAGTGCAGGCATTACAGGCATGAGCCACCGTGCCCAGCTAAAAGTGGTTTTAAATAAACATTTTGCAGTATGAAAGGAACTTAGGTTTTTAAATTATAATTATAATTATTATTATTATTTTTTGAGATGGAGTTTTGCTCCTGTTGACCGGGCTGGAGTGCAATGCACGATCTCGCCTCTCTGCAACCTCCACCTCCAGGTTCAGTTCAAGTGATTCTCTTGCCTCAGCCTCCCAAGTAGCTGGGATTGCAGGCACCTGCCACCATGCCTGGCTAATTTTTGTATTTGTAGTAGAGGCAGGGTTTTGCCATGTTGGCCAGGCTAGTCTTGAACTCCTGACCTCAGGTGATCCACTCGCCTCGGCCTCCCAAAGTGCTGGGATTACAGGTGTGAGCTACCATGCCCAGCTGGAATTTAGGTATGTTTCAAAGCTTCTGGTTAGTGAAACCTTTAATTGTATAACTGCAAATTTCTCCCTCCTATAAGGACAGTGGCAGAGGGTGGACATGATATATCTGGATTCTGGTGCTTACCTACAATTTTCATGCAGAATTTGTCATGGACGGTTGCTGCATGTTTTGTAATCTAATTTTCTTTACTGCTTTAAGTGATCCAAATGTTACTTCCAACCACTGAATGATTGCAAATAAAATGAATGGATTAATCTTGAAAAGAAGGGAATATTAAATATTGATCTTAAGCACACCTGGGCATCAGAGATGAGGATAGCTTGCTATTTTGAGTCTTCCTAGGTTAGGAGAGCCCCGTTTGTGCCAAAGGAAATTGAAAAGGGCTAAGAAGCATTCCCTGGGAGAGGTGGAGATGTAGTTTAGAGGAGTAAAAATGTTTTCTTGAAGGTGACTTTTAATGTAACTCTGACTCATTGTGTCACTTTGAGAGGTACATTTTTCTCTCTTAGAGAAGCTTGTCCTGAGAAGACTGCTGACAGACTTAGAGGCTTTTTCAAAATGGAAAAGCATAACAATTCAGAAATAAGTTTAAGTGTATCAATAATTAACCATGTGTCTTGTAGTGATTTTGATTGATGTCGTTTACCTGGCATACTGTGCTAGTTTGACAGGTACTGTGTATTAATCATAGTCCCAGGTTGTTTGAGTTGACCATTATTTAGCATTTAAAATAAACATATGATTTATTCCATTCCTGCCAACTTTTAATTTCTCTGTATATCTGTTTTTCAGTTTTGATTAGGAATGTCATTTATCTTACCATTAGAAATAATTTCAGCAATATAAAATTTCAAGGAGTTTTTCAGTACATTTTATGACATATATAGGCATATATATTGTTCGTTGGTTTGTTTTAAGGGACAGGGTATTGCTCTGTTGCCCAGGCTAGAGTACAGTGGTGTCATCATAGCTCTTTGCAGCCTCAAACTCCTGGACTCAAGTGATCCTCCCACCTTAGCCTCCTCAGTAGCTGGGACTACAGGCATGTTCTACCACAACTGCCCAGTACATTTTTTTTAATTCTTTTTTTAAAAATTCGAATTCCTGGACCATTCCAATGCCCAATACATTTTAAATAAGTCAACATTATTTATTTTTATCAGTATGTTTGTTATTTTTTTCCTTTGTGTGATTATTCCATAACTCTGATGTTAAGAGGTCTTAAGATCTTCGCTTAGAAGTTGTCACAGATAATCATTTGTGTAGCAGGCCTCATTCTAAGAGATGCGTGACAAAAAGCTGTAGTCTGCCTGCATTCCGGCTATCATTGTTATGAAAATCCTGTGACTTATTCTAAGAGATACATGACAAAAAGCTGTAGTCTTCTCTGGCTATCATTGTTATGAAAATCCTGTGAATTATGAAGAATATAATGTAAATCTCCAACTCTAAACATAGTTTGAATTAATTTACAATAAAGATGCTTATTGATTCAATTATTTTATTTTTATTATTAGTAGTATGAGAGATTTTGAACCCAGTTGACTTTTTAAAGAATGCACTTACTTGTCTCAGATTCCAAGTGCTGCTGATCATCTTTAGATCTGGTTTTGCTTAAATGTGTCATATCAACTCAGTTCTAGCTTTTGAGATGTTTTCTCTGCCAGTTTACACAGTGATAAAATTATTTTAGGCTGGGTGCGGTGGCTCATGCCTGTAATCCCAGCACTTTGGGAGGCCAAGGTGGGAGGATCACTTTAGGCCGGGAGTTCAAGACCAGTCTGATCAACTTAGTGAGACCCTATCTCTATTTTTAAAAAATTAAGATGTTTATATAATAGCTTTTAGAGACCAAATTTGTATAGGGAAACTTATTAAAATATCAATAATGAACAGATTTGAAAACCAAGGATGTATTAAATATTGTTTTAACGTGATGTCAGTTTTTCTTTTTCTTTTTGAGACAGAGTTTTGCTCTTGTTGCGCAGGCTGAAGTGCAGTGGCGCGATCTTGGCCCACCACAACCTCTCCCTCCTGGATTCAAGCAATTCTCCTGCCTCAGCCTCCCGAGTAGCTGGGATTACAGACATGTGCCACTATGCTTGGCTAATTTTGTATTTTTACTAAAGATGGGGTTTCTCCATGTTGGTCAGGCTGGTCTCAAACTCCTGACCTCAGGTGATTGTCCTGCTTCTGCTTCCCAAAGTGCTGGGATTACAAGTGTGAGCCACCATGCCCAGCCATTGTCAGTTTTTCAGTCAAGTTGCTGAATTACTGCATTCAGTTCTTTTTGCCAGATCTTGTTTTACTTACTGGTATCTACCTTTAAAATAATTTCATCTTGATCATGCCGCTTTTTCTTCAGTGACTCTGTTTTCTCTTTTGTAAAACTGGAAATTTTACTAGTTTATCTATAAGGCTCTTTTAGTTCTGAAATTTAATAATTATATAGCCAAAAATGAAAAGAAAATGCTTTCTGTTTAACTAAAATGATATTTAAGGAAGGAACAGGTAAGCTCATAAGAAATCAATATAGTTTTTCTTCAGCACAAATTATTAGAAAAAGAAGGGGATTACTTAGAGGCAGGTAGATATTAGCAAGATAACATATAATAGCTTGTCAGGAAAAGAAATCATTCTTATGACAATATTAAGATAGTGAATAAAAGTTAAACGACAAGAGAAGCTTCATTGGTGTAGAAAAATACTTAGGTGAAACATTGAGCTTATTCTCTTATAAATATAGGGTAATTGTGTTTTACAAATGTATGTTAAAATGATTGTATTTACAGAGGTTAGAGGGAAAGGAACCTAAATTTTTAAGTTTCTCCTGGAATATTTTTTAAATGCAGCTATTACAAGCACAAACAATGTTGATAACGTTACAGTGGGTTCTGACATTTATGTCAACATATTTATAAAATCTGTTTACATGTAGTTAATATAGTGGAAGTTTGTATCTTAGAGTGGTTTACCTGAGTCTTTTCACACTTTCTTTGTTACGAACTTTTTTTTTTTTTTTTTTTTTTTATGGTTACGAACTTTTAAATAAGTGACCTAGAAGAAAGCTTTCCCCTTTGAGGTTTATGGTTATATTTGGGTGTGTGTTAAAAAAGTAGTAAAACAGGTAGAGCTAACTTCTCATTATGTTGTTTTAGAGATTACAGATTTAAAGACTTTTGGTTTACCTGACACTGGCATAGCCTTTTCTTTTAGATTTTCAACCTTTATAGTCACCAGTTAACTTCAGTAAAAGTTATATGGTTAATCAGTACAGTATTTAGAACTGTATGTAATACAGTACTTACAAATGTTAAAACTGATTTGCAATACCTGACAACTTTAAAAACACTAAAAATGCTGTGTAAAATCTGATTTTTCTCCTATAGAAACAAGTATGTATGTTGAGGTTTGGCCAAACATTTAACGTCTAATTTTTTGTGGAAAATACCCCAGACTACATATTTATAATTAAGTACATGTTTACTCTGTAAAGCTTTCTAAAACTTTCATCAATTGAACATAGTAATCAGCCATATAAAGCATATTTCACATAACACAGTATCATAGTGTACTTAATTAGCCTTTTTCCCCCCAACCGTAGTATATTCAGATGTTAAGGAATACTTTAATCAGAACTGTGGCATTGAGGAGGACTTTGGGCATGGAATTGTTGTAGGTATTTCTCAGGCACCCAAAAAGCTGAAAGCTCTGTGAAGGCCAAGACAGTTTTTCATTTGCCTCTGTCTCTGTAATGCCTAGTATAGAGGATGGCACATGATAAGTGTTCAAAAAATATTTGTTGAATGAATACTAAGGGCCTTTTGGGGATTTCTTAACTACTTTTATAAATACCTCTTTTGGGCCAAGCACAGTGGCTCATGCCTGTAATCCCAGCACTTTGGGAGGCAGAGCTGGGTGGATCGCTTGAGGTCAGGAGTTTGAGACCAGCCTGGCCAACGTGGTGAAAGCCCGTCTTTATTAAAAATACAAAAATTAGCTGAGCGTGGTAGTGGACGCCTGTAATCCCAGCTACTGGGAAGGCTGAGGCAAGAGAATCGTTTGAACCCAGGAGGCAGAGGTTGCAGTGAACCGAGATCTTGCCGTTGGACTCTAGCCTCGGCAACAGGGCAAGACTCTGTCTCAAAAACACACAAACAAAAAAACCTACATTTGCCTTATGAAGTTGTATGTGGGGGATTATGTTTAGCACCACAGCACTTTGCTACTTTTTTTTGCTGTTTTATCATATCAAATATAGTGTGTGGCCAGGATCCTGGAAGGGAAGTAAGTAAAATTTTCTAGTACTTGAACACAATGTGCTTCTCCCAAGTCAGTCATCTACATATTCTGAATTAGAGGCAGAGGAATAAAGGTCCTTTTTCATGGACCCATCTAAAATAAAGTGGTATTTGTACAGGAATTAGACAAAAAATCATTTTTATCAGTTGGTAGCATCAGAAAAGACTTTAATGTAGAAGTTGAACAATGGCTTAAGATTTAAGGATAGAATTTATTGAGTTATTTAATCAACTGTTCTCTTACGTATTACAATAAAAGAGCCTCCATGTTGAGCAGTTCCAGGAGTTCACTCGATAACATAACTGGACAGCCTGATCTGAGTAGTTTTACATGGCAATCCTAGCTAGTATATATGGGAATAGTAGTCTGTAAGTATGGCTTTATAGTATTGTTTTCCAGATTATAAAAGTGAAAAGCCGGCTGGGCGCGGTGGCTCATGCCTGTAATCCCACCACTTTGGGAGGCCAAGGCAGGCGGATCATGAGGTCGAGGGATTACGACCGTCCTGGTCAACATGGTTAAACCCCGTCTCTACTAAAAAAATACAAAAATTAGCTGGACGTGGTGGTGCGCCCCTGTAGTCCCAGCTCCTCAGGAGGCTGAAGCAGAATTGCTTGAACATGGGAGACGGAGGTTGGCAGTGAGCCGAGATAGCGCCACTGTACTCCAGCCTGGCGCCTGGCGACACAGTGAGACTGTCTGCAAAGAAAAAAATGAAAAATATTCATTCTAAAAATTAGGTAATCCAGGCTGGGTGCAGTGGCTCACGCCTGTAATCCCAGCACTTTGGGAGGCCGAGGCAAGTGGATCGCTTGAGGTCAGGAATTTGAGACCAGCCTGACCAACATTGCGAAATCTGGTCTCTACTGAAAGTACAAAAATTAGCTGGGTGTGGTGGTATGCGTCTGTAATCCCAGCTATTCAGGAGGTTGAGGCAGGAAAATCATTCGAATTTGGGAGGTGGAGGTTGCAGTGAGTTGAGATGGCACCACTGCACTCCAGGCGGGGCTACAGAGTAAGTCCCTGTCTCGAAAAAAAAAAAAAATAGGTAATTCAGAAAAGTACAAAAATGTGAAGATTACCCATAATCCCACCACTGTGAATTTATTATATGTAACATTTTATGTATGATATACATATGTAATGTTTATAGCTAAGTACATGTTTACTCTGAAGCTTTCTAACATTTTTATCAATCTAATATAGTAATCATCCACATAAAGCACATTTCGTATAACACATGTTGATCTAAGGTATGTAGGTATGTGTGCAAGTACTCACAGGAGGTTTATGTTTAAGGTTTTTTTCCCCTTTCAACAACTAAAATAGATTCACACTATACACAGTGTTTTGTTGAAGGCAGATAGAATTTAAATTTTCTGTAGTCTGGAGAATCTAAAAACAATAACCTTTTTTTTATTATTCTTAGCAACTTCTGTGGATAGATTCACTTATCTCAGTGGTTTATGATCTGCACTCTGCATTAGTCATTTGTGTTTTAAAAAATACAGATACCAGGCTTTCAGTCCCCATAGAGTTGGTTTGGGGTATTATGTTGGCGGCCCAGGCATCAGTATGTATTTTCTAAAAGCTCCTCAGATAATTCTTACATATACCTGGAGTTAAGAACTGCTGACTCGCCTTAAGCTTGAAATTGAGCATTATTTTTATTCCTCTCTTGGCTGGTCAGTTTCTAGATTGTTTTATATACTTGACAGTTTTCGAAAAACTTCTACTTTGCTTTATTTGATTCTCACCACAGTGCTAAGAGTTAAACAGGACTATTTTCTTTTTACTGGTAGAACAGAAAGGTAACTCATTAAGAACCCAGGTAAATTATCTTTTATAGTCTTGTGTTTGCAGGTAGACCTGCCCTGTGTGCCAGAAATGTTTATTCGGTTAATAATAATGTTTATTCTGATAATAAATATAAGACATTTGAAAAATATGCTTTTCTTGGCATTTTCCAGGTGTATTATAATGAATGTGAATTATCTTTGTAGTAGTTTATCAAAGTGACCTATTGGGCTGGGTGGGGTGGCTCACGCTTGTAATCCCAGCACTTTGGGAGGCTGAGACAGGTGGATCACTTGAGGTCAAGTTCAAGACCAGCCTGGCCAACATGGTGAAACCCCATCTCTACTATAGATACAAAAATTAGCCAGACGTGGTGGTGGGCATCTGTAACCTTAGCTACTCGGAAGGCTGAGGCAAGAGAGTCGCTTGAACCCGGGAGGCAGAGGTTACACTGAGACGAGATTGTACCACTGCACTCCAGCCTGGGCAATAGTTTTAAGATCCTGCCACAAAAACAAAACACACACAACAAACACACACAAAAAAAACCAAAAGTGACCTATCCTATGACTGTTTAAGATAATGTATAAGGCCTTTTAGAAAAATGATTTTATGAGTAAAATGTCAGTTTAATAGAAGCTAAAACACTTGCAAACAACACACGGTGTGGTGTTTGATTGTTTTAAGATACTGCAGGGCATTGGGGAGAGGTTGCTGGAAACATTTCAATTTGGTGTATCTTCTCAATCTTTCCCTTCCAACAGAAATTTTATAACTAAGCTTTTCTTCTTTTTTTTTTTTTAACATTTTATGATAGCTTTTGTGAATGTTTAAGGGGAAAAGTTACTCAGCCACAAACTATTTTGGTGAAATGATTTTAAAATTTCCTTAGGCTGGGCAAAGTGGCTCATGCCTATAATCCCGACACTTTGAAAGGCCAAGGCAGGAAGATTGCTTGGGCCCAGGAGGTTGAGGCTGCAGTGAACTGTGACTGCCACTGCCCTCCAGCCTGGGTAGTAGAGCGAGACCCTGTCTCAAAGAAAAAAAAACACATTATTAAGTGGAATTTGTTTTTGTTTGGGAGGTATTTCTGAACTTGGAAAATTGCAAACCTTTATAAGGACCAGTTTGCCTTTGGAGGAAAAGGAAAATTGCAAACCCTTATAAACACCAATTTGCCTTTGGAGGAGAAGGCCAATTTATTTATTTATTTTTATTTTTTATTTATTTATTTTTATTTTTTGCCTATTTTTAGTCGGAGTGCCGCACTCTCACCAGGGCTGGAGTGCAATGGCGCGATCTCAGCTCATTGCAACCTCCACCTCCCGGGTTCAAATGATTCTTCTGCCTCAGCCTCCTAAGTAGCTGGGATTACAGGTGCACACCAGCACACCCAGCTAATTTTTTGTATTTTTAGTAGAGATGGGGTTTCACTATGTTGGCCAGACTGGTCTCGAACTCCTGACCTTGTGATCCACCCGCCTTGACCTCCTAAAGTGCTGAGGTTACAGGCATGAGCCACCGCACCTGGCCAGGAGAAAGCCAGTTTATGATCCGAGATCCTTTATTCAGAATTATCAAATACAAAAAGTTCTGAAAAACTGAAAGTTTTTTTTTCAAGTTTGGTGGCAAAAATGAGGTTATAGTCTTGATTTATCCCATTTGATGTGAATCTTCATACATTTCATTGTACAAATTGTTTCTGTGATTAATTGTGAAATACTACTCCAGAAGCCACGGGGAGGTTTAACATAGTATATGCAACATTTTACTGTTTTTTTGTTGTTGTTGTTGTTTTTGTTTGTTTGTTTGTTTTTTTGAGACGGAGTCTTGCTCTGTCACCAGGCTGGAGTGCAGTGGTACAATCTCGGCTTACTGCAACCTCCGCCTCCTAGGTTAAAGCGATTCTTCTGCCTCAGCCTCCCGAGTAGCTGGGACCACAGGCGCGTGCCATCACGCCCGGCTAATTTTTGTATTTTTAGTAGAGACAGGGTTTCACCATGTTGGCCCGGATGGTCTCAATCTCTTGACCTTGTGATCCACCCACCTCAGCCTCCCAAAGTGCTGGGATTACAGGATTGAGCCACTGTGCCCTGCCAAACATTTTACTCTTCTAAAATCTGAAAATTGTGCATCCTGAAACATATCTCATAGAGGGTTTCATTGAGAATTTTTGGACGTATACAAATTTATGTTGCATAAATATTTATAGTCTCATCTTTCTCTGGTATATACATTTTTACTTTATGATTTTCCTTTAGACCCTAAAATCATTCAAATAATATTTTAGTGGGTTTTTTTTGTAATTTCAAAATAGCCATTATTGTTACTATGATAGTCTAGGATATGATAGGTTAATCTTGCTTTTATTTTTTGTTATTCAGATTATGTTTACTGCTCAATGTATTTTACAGTTTTTTCCTCAAAGCATAAAAGTTTCGCTTTAGGCTGGGCATGGTAGCTCACACCTCTAATCCTAGCACCTTGGGAGGCTGAGGTGAGTGGATCACTTGAGGCTGGGAGTTCCAGACCAGCCTGACCAACATGATGAAACTTTGTCTCTGTTAAAAGTACAAAAATTAGCTGGGTGTGGTGGTGTGTGTTTATAATCCCAGCTACTCAGGAGGCTGAGTTAGGAGAATTGCTTGAACCCAGAAGACGGAGGTTGTAGTGAGCCAAGATCGTGCCACTACACTATACTCCTCCAGCCTGGTCAAAAACAAGACCCTGTCTCCATAAAAGAAATATTTGGCTTCAGTCTGCCTTACTCTTTGAGTTAGCTCCTTTATCCTGGTCATGCTACTTTCACAGTTCTGTGGCACTTGCTAGATTCCCTGTAGGACAAAAGAGGTGAAACTTTTTAGTTGATTTGCTGCTAGAGCTTTGATAGCACCGGTTTAAATGGGACAGATATAAATGGCTACTTGACTGTACAAAAATGTGTTGAAGATAGTGCTGCTTGTTGGAATTTAAGGGTGATTTGGTCTTTAAAATTATTTATTGTGTGTGATATTTAAAAAGTTAGGGACCTGTAGTGGTAGTGACAGGATGTACAGACAGGATGGGGTTGCACACAAAGCTACTTGAACAGCCATGCCATCCAGTTGAGTCAAATAGAAATCCAGACCTTGTTTTCTTATTTTTCATTTTTAGAAATTATTTATTTGTTTTTTTTTAGGAGCCTTGCTCTGTCACCCAGGTTGAAATGGAATGGCGCAAACTTGGCTCACTGCAGCCTTGACCTCCTGGGCTCAGGGATCCTGCCACCTCAGCCCACTTAGTAGCTGGGATGGCAGGTGCACATCACCATGACTAGCCAATTTGTGTATTTTTTGTAGATATGGGGTTCTACCATGTTGTCCAGGCTAGTCTCGGAATTCTGACCTTAGGTGATCCTCCTGCCTTGGCCTCCCAAAGAGTTTGGGATTACAGGCTCAAGCTACCATGCCTGAACCTGTTTTCTATTAGTGTCGTGCCTTGGGCTTACTCCATTATCAGTCAGAAAATATATAATGTGGCTGGGTGTGGCAGCTCACCCCTGTAATCCCAGCACTTTGGGAGGTCGAGGCGGGCAGATCACCTGAGGTCAGGAGTTTGAGACCAGTCTGACCAACTTGGTGAAACCCCATTTCTAGTAAAAATATAAAAATTAGCTGGATGTGGTGGTGGTGTGCACCTGTAATCCCAGCTATCAACCTGAGTGACAGAGTGAGACTTTGTGTCAAAAAAAAAAAAAGAAAGAAAATATATAATGCTTGGATATCTGCTGGTTTTATATATGTTATATATATATAAATTTTTATATATAATAGGTTCTGGGCTGGGTGATAGACATAGCTTTTTTTTTTCTTGAGACAGAGTTTGCTCTTCTCGCCCACGCTAGAGTACAATGGTGCAATCTCGGCTCACTGCAACCTCTGCCTCCTGGATTCAAGCAACTCTCCTGCCTAAGCCTCCCAAGTAGCTGGGATTACAACGATGAGCCACAATGCCCAGCTACTTTTTTATATTTTTAGTAGAGACAGGGTTTCATCTTGTTTGCCACACTAGTCTCGAACTTCTGACCTCAAGTGATCCATCCACCTTGGCCTCCCAAAGTGCTGGGATTACATGCATGAGCACTATTCCCGGCAACATTGTAGCTTTTTAAAATGAGTTATATTTTATATGGAGGGGGAAAGTGTTTTTTCACAAAATAAGAAATTACAGTATAGTCAGCCAGAGTCAGGAGTTTAAGACTAGCCTATTCAACATAGTGCAACCCCATCTTTACTAAAAATACAAAAATTAGCCTGGCGTGGTGGCATGTACCTGTGTAATCCCAGCTCGTAGTGAGGCTGAGACATGTGAATACTTGAACCTGGGAGGTGGGGATTGCAGTGGAAAAAAAAAGAAATTGCCATATAGTTTCTAGTTTGCAATATGTAAAACAAGCCAAACATTACAAATTATGAAAGCATTCCAAAGCTAATGTGAGATTTCAGTTTTCTTAAATACTATGTATCAATCAGGTTATTACTCCAGTTTCATTAGTGTTTGACAATCTTGTCCTAATGGTTTTTAAGATTACAAGCTGAAACATTAAATGACCAGTGTGGTTGTATTGTAACAGCTGTTGGAAACAGTATGGGACAGCAAAGTTAGGCCATTTTTACATACCCAGCGCTGCCTGTGTGTCACTGCTATCGGGCAAATGAGTGTTACATTTTAAAATTTTATACATGTAGATTTTGGATCTTCTGTTAACACTGAAAGAGGTAATATTTTAAACAACTGGTACATTGTAGCTCCTCAAATGTCTAATAGTTTTGAGTAATGGAAATGGGCCTGCATTTAAACTGAAGCACTGCCGTTTACTAGCTTTGTAATCTAATTTTCAGACTTAGTTTCACTTTTGTAAAGGGGGCATAATTGTTTCAATGTAGTTGAGAGGATAAAATTTAAAAACACAAATACATAAATGCACATAAAGAATTTATCCTGGCTGGGCGAGGTGCCTCACCTCTGTAATCCCAGCACTTTGGGAGGCTGAGATGGGCAGATCACTTGAAGTTAAGAGTTCTAAACCAGCCTGGCCGACGTGGTGAAACTCTGTCACTACTAAAAATACAAAACAATTAGACAAGTGTGGTAGGGTGCACCTGTAATCCCAGCTACTTGGGAGGCTGAGGCAGGAGAACTGCTTGAACTGGGAGTTAGAGGTTGGAGGTTGCAGTGAGCTGAGATCACGCCACCGCACTCCAGCCTGCCTGGGTGACAAAGCAACACTCCATCTCAAAAAAAAAAAAAAAAATGGCCCGGTGAGGTGGCTCATGCCTGTAATCCCAGTACTTTGGGAGGCCAAGGTAGGCGGATGACCTGAGATCGGGAGTTTGAGGCCATCCTAACCAACATGGAGAAACCCTGTCTCTACTGAAAATACAAAATTAGCCAGGCGTGGTGGCACATACCTGTAATCCCAGCTACTCAAGAGGCTGCGACAGGAGAATTGCTTGAACCTGGGAGGCGGAGGCTATAGTGAGCTGAGATTGTGCTGTTGCAGTCTAGCCTGGGCAACAAGAGTGAAACTCCGTCTAAAAAAAAAAAAATGTATGCTAGTACCTGGACCAGAGATGCCACTTCAGTAGTAGTGACACTTCAGTGCTGTTTTTGTTGCTGAAGTGTAATTTGATTTTATTGTTTTTCCTAAAAGAAGTGAAATTCAACACAGTGTGCATAGTAAGTAATTTGTCATTATGCTGAAGACTGCTATTTCAAAGATAATATCTTTATTTTTAAATTTTTATTTTTTGAGACTGAGTCTCACTCTGTCACCAAGGCTGGAGTGCAGTGGCGCAATCTTGGCTCACTGCAACCTCAGCCTCTGGAGTAGCTGGGATTACAGGTGCCCACCACTGCTCCCGGCTACTTTTTGTATTTTTAGTAGAGATGGGGTTTCACCATGTTGGCCAGGCTGGTCTCGAACTCCTAACCTCATGTGATTTGCCCACTTCGGCCTCCCAAAGTGCTGGGATTACAGGTGTGACCCACAGTGCTTGGCCAAAAAAATTTATTTTTATTTATTTATTTAGAGACAGAATCTCGTTCTGTTGCCAAGGTTGGAGTACAGTTTAGAGTTTTGGCTCACTGTAACTTCCATCTTGGGGATTCAGGTGATTCTCCTGCCTCAGCCTCCTGGTTAGCTGGGATTACCATGCCTGGCTAATTTTTGTATTTTTAGTAGAGATGGGGTTTCACCATGTTGGCCAGGCTGGTCTTGAACTCCTGGCCTCAGGTGATCTACCTGCCTTGGCCTCCCAAAGTGCTGAGATTACAGGCATGAGCCACCATGCCTGGCCTTATTTATTTATTTTACTTTCAAGACAAGAGTGTCCCTCTGTCTCCCAGGCATGAGTGCAATGGCTTGAACCCAGTGCCTCAGCTTCCCCAGTAGCTGGGATTACAGGCACGCATCACCATGCCCAGCTACTTTTTTTATTTTTTAGTAGAGATGGGGTTTTGCTAGTGGGCCAGGCTGGTCTCAAACTTGGGGCTTCAAGTGATCTGCCCTCCCTGGCCTCCCAAAGTGTCGGGTTCACAGGTGTGAGCTACTGTGCCGGGCCTCAAAGATAAATTGAATTAATTCACTCTGTATTAGAATAATGTGTTTTACATTGGTCATAGTAAGATGTAGTGGCAAGAATTCAAGATTGATCGTGAAAAGTCCTGGCTTTCAGTTCTGATAGCACCATTTTCAAGTTTTAGGCAAGCTATTTAACCTCTCAGGTTCATTTTCTCTTTTGTAAAATTGTGATAACGGATCCACGTACCATCATAGGGTGCTTAGACAAATCAACTGAAAATTTTTTAAGTGCTTTGCAAATTGTAAAGCAGTTTGTAATTATAAGGAATAAATAGCGTTTGTGAATGATCTAAAGGAGTTTCCCCAAAAGTTATGCCCAACTGGCTATTTGGTGGTGAGGGTATGGGAAAGGATTTGATGTTTTGGTTTATTTTGCTTCTGAGACAGGGTCCAACTCTGTTGCCGGGGCTGGAGTGCGGTGGTTGGTATAATTACAGCTCACTGCAGCCTTGCCCTCCTGGGTTCGAGCAGTCCTTCCACCTCAGCCTCCTAAATAGCTGGGACTACCAGCATACACCACCACACTCAGCTATGTTTAAACAATTTGGTTTGAAGAGATAGGGATCTCACTATGTTGCCTGGGCTGGTCTTAACTTATGGGCTCAAGCGATTCTCCTACCTCAGCCTCCCAAAGTGTTGCGGTTACAGGCATTAGCCACTGCTTCCTGCTGGATTTGATATTTTAAAAACTTATTTCTCCCAGAAAGTAGCCTCTTTAAGGTTTTGTATTATGGAGCTTTCTCTAAATGTAATAGAATAATTTAATTAGCTCTTTCTCATTCAGTAGTTTTCTTTTTCAGGAAAAGAACGTCTTTTTTTTTTTTCTTTCTTAAATAGATTAATACTTTCAGATGAACAGGCTTTCTCAGTGATTGTCCTTTTAATAAGTCTAATATTAGACTTTAGGGCAATATAATCCGATAGGCTGGTTGTTGTGTGAAATTCTCATATACAAATTAAGTTTGGTGATAAAGAGAATGACGACAGTAATTGTAAAATTAGATGCAAAGCGTTAGCAAAGGGAATAGTAAACCAAAAAGTTAACATTTTCCCCAAAATGCAGACATTAACATTGTAAATAGGAAGTTAGCACAACACGAAGCGCCACACTTCATTTCTTATTTGATTTTCAGAAAACTTCAGCTACTACTTGAGTAAAAGAAAAATCCCCACTCCTAATCTTGTTTTTTGCACACTTGGAAGGACTAGCATATCATATCCCCTTTTATCAGTCATTTGTGGAAATGACTTAGAATTGGGAGTAGATGACAGACGGAGCTACTGAGGAGACTAGGGAAATGCAGGTATCCTAACTTGTAAAATAATTATCAATAGCTGAACCTCTACTCTGATTACTGAAGCTTGAAATAGGGAGTAGCACTGTCTGTGCTGGTTATAGGCTAAGGGAAAAGTTCATTCATTGGCCTTAGGAAAGAACATCCATTCAGGTTTCAAAAGAAAAGAAACATTTTCACAGTAGTGTTCTAGCAGATGTATTTTTTACATTTCTAGTACATTACAGATTTCTATGTTGGATTTTGTGGACTAGCCTGAAAACATAATAAAATTTTTGCATTGCCTCTGGAAAACTTTTTGAAGTTCCAACCACCAGCCAAGTGCAGTTGCTCAACGCCTGTAATCCTAGCACTTTGGGAGGCTGAGGCGGGCAGATAACTTGAGGTCAGGAGTTCGAAACCAGCCTTGCCAACATGGTGAAACCCCATCTGTCTCAAAATACAAAAATTAGGCAGGCATGGTGACTCATACCTGTGCTTCCAGCTACTCGGGAGGCTGAAGTAGGAGAGTCGTTTGAACCTGGGTCTGGGAGGTTACAGTGAGCCAAGATTGCGCCACTGCATTCCAGCCTGGACAAGAGTGAGACTCTGTCTCAAAAATAAATAAATAGACATTCTTAAAAAGAAAATTCTAACTACCAGTTTGCAAAGTTTTGAAGATGAGGGTTGGGCAGAGAAGGTCTGTAGTTTGTCTGAAAGCTATTAACAGTTTTCACTGCAGTAATTTCTACATGCCTTAAATCAGTTATTATGTTAAGTGGCCAGCACTATTTATTTTTAGGCTTTTGGATAAATAAATAATTAGCATAAAAGCAATCGCCGTATTTAAGGAGTTTCTTATCTATGAAGAAGCAGGGTGTACTAGAGACAGTACAGGCCTGTATGTAATCAATCACCTGATGGATTGTAAGATGAAGATTAAAGTGTGAGAATTTTTATTTCAGAGAATGCTTGTTGAAGAGAAGAATATAGGAAAGGCTTTGTGAGAGTTACAGATCTCGTACTTAGCTATCAGGTGTCTGGTTACATATATAGTTAGTAGAATGCCATTGAAAGGTACCACAATTTCTGAGATAATTGAAGATAGAAAATTCAAGTGGTGTAAAGAAAAATGCATCATATATGTCAAGTCAGTTAAGCTGGTGGGTTCATATGTAGGATTATGTGCACAGTGTATTTCATTGAGACAGCATGACATAGTAAAGCTTTTTATGTTTGGGACAGCTCTGACCAGGTGGTTTATAAGCGGTTGGCATTAGCTTTGTCAGATGGTTTGGGAGTGAAGAGTGCTATTGCAGGGTAAACACTGAATATTTTTGTTCTTAAAGTACTAAAATACCGATTGTTAGCTCATTTTCCTTCTTCCGCAGGTAAAAAACAAGAAGCAGATGAGTTGAGTGGAGATGCTTCTGTGGAAGATGATGCTTTTATCAAGGTAAAGTGTTAATTACCCAGGATAAGGTGTTTCTTTTAAGCCTAGTATTTTGCATTATGAATTTTGTGCATTTATTCAACAATGGTCACTGAAGTATGTAGGTTAAAGATAGAGACTTACATAATATTGACAATATGTAATATTGTCAATCTCATTAACTCTCATAATTGAAAAATAGACTAAATAACTTTTTAGTTAAATGAGATACAAAACTAAAAATAAGAATCTGTTTTTCCAGGCCTTTAGGTAGAAAGCTGGTTGGGAATATAGCTACAAGACAATAGTTACATGTGTTAGTTCCTGGACAAAATACCACAGGGAAGGATATTGGTAATTTTTTTTCTATCTGCTCATTGCATTTAGTTTTTGTGTATAATATACAGAACTTAGATTAATGTAGACCTTAAAATACAGACAGAAAATTGCTGATGTGTTACCACTTGGTAAAGATCAAATTAAGGGCCCAGTGCTGTGGCTCATGCCTATAATCCCAGCACTTTGGGAGGCCTAGGTGGGCGGATCACTTGAGGTCAAGAGTTTGAGACCAACCTGGCCAACGTGGTGAAACCCCATCTTTACTGAAAATACAAAAATAAGCCAGGCATGGTGGTGCACCCTGTAGTCCCAGCTACTTGGGAGGCTAAGGCAGGGGAATCACTTGAACCCGGGAGGGCGGAGGTTGCAGTGAGCTGAGATTGTACCAATGCACTCCAGCCTGGGTGACAGAGTGAGACTCCATTTCAAAAAAAAAAAAGATCAAATTAAGAAATTTGTTTTGCCCTTTAGAGATAAATAAGCTAGGCCTTTTAGGGCCAAAAATGAGGGTGCATTTCAAAACTGGCTGGCCAGAAAAATTAAGGATGTAATTTTAATTGGGGTTGTGGCGGTTCTATATACTACAGATATAGAACAAGCTATTTTTAATTGTAGTTGGAGTTTTAATATTTGTTTTGTTTTTATTTTAATGAAAAGTGATCTGCTGCTTATTAGGTCTTTAGTATTGTGATATTTTCAGGAATTATTTAATGTAGTTTGTCTTGAATTATGTGCATTTATGCACCCATATATTCTGTTTTCTGGGTAAAACTAGTCCATATTGTCATCATGTCTCTTGATGTTTGTGTGTTTTACCATAGAGTCAGCTCATGTTCATTTACACAGCCATCTCTCCTGCTTCCTAGCTGTCTTCACTCTTCACACTGCACGTGCGTGCACATGCACACACGCACACACACACACACACGCACACACACACACACACGATGTTTTGTTGAGGAGTTAACCTGAAATCAGATAATTTTAGGAACTGTTTGCCCAGGGATCCATTAAAATTGATGATTGCATGCCTGTAATCAGCTTTTGTTTGAGCCTTTAAATTTTGGTATTCTGTTATCCTTATGATATATGTTCCATTAGGTTTACTTTTTTTGTTCTTATTTTCTCAGTTGTCTTCACCAGTAAGTGTATGATTAAGTAGAGATTTTCCATAAGCTGTAAAAGCATTATGACTCAGTAAAAAATCTTTTACTTTTCGAACGTGTTTGTTTTAGCTCTTCAGTTCATAAAAATGTTACAGTTTTTTGAAATGTCCTAAGAAGATATATACATCTATTCAGAAGAATAATAGTACTGTCTCTTATATGTGCTGCAAAGGATGCCTTTGTGTTATTATTAAATACACCTGGTCATAATGTCTAGAAGAACAGGGGAGTTTTTTTTGTTGTTCTTTGGTTTTTGGTTTTTTTTTTTTTTTTTTTTTTTTTGTGATGGAGTCTAACCCGGTTGCCCAGGCGGGGGTGCAGTGGCATGT
>CAUYLG010000570.1:0-21912 GCA_963573385.1 Cacajao melanocephalus
ATTTGATTTTAAAGCTTGTTGCTGTGCATTAATGATTTTTTTTTTTTTTTTTTTTAAAACACAGTTTATCAAATTTTGTGTCGGTGTGGTTTAAAACCCTTTTTTATAAAAAAAAAAAAAAAAAAAAAAAAAAACAAAAAGCTTCCCAGGTGATTCTTTCTAACGTGACACCTCAGTTAAGAACCACTGCCTCAGAAGAACAGGGGACCAAGGAAACTCAAGAGAGTATTTCACATAATACAATTACATTGATATTTAAGAGACTATAAAAACCTTCTTTACTTTCTAGATTGTAGTAACTCTGGATTAGTTCAAACTAAGTAAGATAGAACAACTTTATACTAGTCTCTATAAATAAGCAATTTCATAAGAGTGTTCAAAGTGTGGAAATTATGCTGGCTACATTAAATGAACAAATATCAACAACTGTAATTCCAACTTTAAACTAAAATATTGGCCAGATTAAGAAACGAAAGTGCTCCTAAACTGGCAGGATGGGCATGGGTGGGGAGGTGGAGGAATACACTATTTTCAGACTTTTTTTCAAATTGTATTTAGGAAAAAGAAATATTTACTCTCTTACTCCATTACAACTAGATTAGATTTCATAACATCTAAAAATGATACAGAAATCCCAAATCTGAAAATATGGTTTGAGGTAAAATCTGATGTAATTCCAGACATCGGCTCATTAAGATCTACTGAGAATATCAGTGAAGAGGGTATGAAGTGGACATGGTAGATGAAACAGGAAGAGTAGTTATGCTCTAGAAACCTTTAACTGGAACCGGGAAATGTTAGTTTGGGGCCTCCTGCCTGTTGGCAGACATAGCCAACCTCCAAGCATCTCTAACTCCCATCTAACCAACATTACACTGTAGGATGCCTGATACAGCCAAGCACGCAAGAATACTAACAACAGTTAAGTGCAAATTGTTGATAGACCTTTAAAAAAAAATCAGAACTCTGAGAAAAAAAGGAAAAGACTCTTCTTAGTCCATTAAAGACAGACCAGATTTCTGAAAGAAAAAATATGGTACTCAAAGGACAGGAAAAAGCTGGAAAATGACAATGCTAGTACAGACCTAGAATACAGTACAGACAAGAGTGGCTAAAACTTCTGGATACAGGTAAACCAATATTTTTTTTGCAATAGAACTATACTCCCATGAACACATTACTCAAGTGGGCTAATAAAACCCTTTGCTTAAAGTGCCTGCAGTTTTTCAGAAGGAACAAAACATCCACGCATGACTGATTTGTAAACAGAGAATAAATGAATTTGAAAAATAACTGACTTAATACTCTAAGAAATTTTTCTCCAACTAAGGCAAAAAAAAAAAAAAAAAAAAAAAAGAAAAAGAGAAAGAAAATTCCTGCTAGCAAAGGGAAAGCAGAAGTGTAAATAAGTGTAAATAAATGCCAGTAATCCCAGCACTTTGGGAGGCCAAGGAGGGTGGATCACCTGAGGTCAGGAGTTCGAGACCAGCCTGGCCAACTTGGTGAAACCCCCTCTCTAGTAAAAATACAAAAAGTAGCCAGGCGTGGTGGCAGGCGCCTATAATCCCAGCTACTCGGGAGGCTGAGGCTGGAGAACAGCTTGAACACAGGAGGCGGAGGCTACAGTGAGCCAAGATCACACCACTGCACTCCAGCCTGGGTGACAGAGGTAGACTCTATCTCAGAAAAAAAAAAAAAAGAAGTGTAAACAAATTTAATCAATAATCCTGAAACTGATGTTTGCTTCACACATTTTCTTCTTCCTCCTCTATCCCTAAGCAGGTTCAAGTAGCAAAATCTTTGTTTTGTTAGGGATAATACTACTATTCTGGTTATTTTCAAAATCTATTATTATAATGAATAAATACTATATGCAAGGCCTTGTGCTAAGTGCTCTATATACATTATCTCTTTCAATCCTCGCTGTGATGACTAATGTATTATTTTCATTTCCATTTTACAAATAAGGAAAAATCCTAGGCTTAGGACAAACAATTAGCAAATGGTATAAAGTGGAGATAAAAAGCCAGGTCTGTCTCCATAGCTTGTGCTAATAAACTGAAGGAGTATTTTCTTAGCTTTCTCTTCTTAAAAGACTGAAGTTCACATGCTATTTGGAATAAATATGCAGAAAAGGGGCACAGGAAGTGGTGTAGAAAGAAGCACTACAATTTATCAAGATAAGAGCACCTGCACTGCCTTTTTAAAACAAGATAAAAACCTGCAATCATATAAAACCCCCAAGTCTTTTCTACCCTGTTATTGCTAAAATGGACAAGTTGGTCAGGCACCAGCTATGGACGGTAGTAAATAAATCACTTTGGTTCAGTGGTGGGGAGGGCATTATGCAACACTTCCCAGCACAGCCCTGGCCAGGATATTTTATGCCAAGGCACTTGGGCCCCTCCCCCGCAGCTAGACAGCCTGGCTCCTTCACATTCCCCTCAGGAGATAGGGTGGAAGCTCACAGCTCCACTTTGTAAGATATAGAGGGCAGCTGAAAGTCCTGCTTGGCCTCTCTGGGCAACCACAGGCGCCAATAAAGCAGTCACAGGCGATTCTCATTCCCTTCCTGGCTGAAGCAGGAGCAAGACATAATGCAAAAGAGCAGATTGGACTTGAGAGATAAGTGATCTTAAATTCTACTGCAAATGACTACATCACCACAGCCAGGTAATGAGCCTGTTTCTTCAGGCTAGTAACATAAAGGCAGTACCATCTCCTTTTTGGTAAAGATACAAAGTTCATCTATGAAAGCGGCTAGTATGAGACTTGGCCCACTGCAACTACTCAGTAAACAGCGGCCCAACTTGAGCAGAATCCATCTCTACTACATGCAAATAAGACATTAAAGAAAGACTGGACAAAAAAGGTGTAGCAGGTTATGTGGTCCCTTTCTGCTTTCTTCCCCATCATATCTTGATATTTCACTGATTCCCAGCTCTCAGAACTAATCTATTCCCTGTGCTATCCCATCAGTGTTCTGTTCCTTATTAAGAAGCTGAAGTCCGATCATGAATTCATGATTTACCCTTAACTAAAATATATCCAGATTGTTAAAGAAGACTTTGATGCCTTAACACAAGGAAGCAACCAAGGCTGCAAATGATCATTATTCTTGCAGAGAATAGCGATGAAATTTTGAGGGGTGCTTGGGGGGTGTAGGCTTTTAGCTCCAAAAAGACACCATAGGCGGCCTACCTCACCTAGAAACACTATCAACCCCACTATTTCAGAGCCATCACACAGTGGCCATGCCTGATTTCTCCATAACGTGAATCAATCCAAGTATAATGACCTCCGGCAGATACACTCTTTACAGGTGAGTGGGTTAAACTGGCAATTGCAGTCCTGGCATGGTGGAGAGTGCAATCACCAAGGTGTCTGGAGTCTTGGGAGTCTAGCTATCAAGAAGTGTAGCTAGCTCCAGCTACATCACGCTCTTCTGGCCTGGTGTCTTCTCTGTAAAACGAGAGGAATGAAATAGATTTTCTGTAAGGCACCACCTCTCGGCTCTAAAATTTGAGATTCCAAAGTGTACTTTACCCACTTGACAGAATCTTGTGAGAGAATCAACAGCTCTGTCATAAGGACTTGAGTCTCAAGAAAAAGAATGCTATATTTAATCCCTTAGGGAGATCCAGGCGCTAACTGTGGAAACATGCTAGGTGCTATCAGGTTCCAGGTACTAGACTGCGCTATGCCTGCCTCCTCAACTGATAACACCTGATTACTTCAAATAATGAGTGCTAGAGAAGGCAGTGATAAGATGGTGCAAGTTTCAAAAAGAAAAACTGGATTTGCTTAAAACGAGATAAACATAATTTGAAGATAAAAAAGAAATCAATTATAAGGGCCGGGGTGGAGAGTCTTCTTGCCCTAGAAACTAGTAATCACAAGCTGAGAGTGGAAACAGCCGCAGCGTCCTCGCAGCATCTGGAAAGTCGCCCACTCGTAAGAGGGGTCGGCACCACCCGAGGGACGGCGCAGGCCTATTGGGGGTTCCCGCTGGGGGTCGCACCCGGACCCGTAGCGGGGACGCCTCCGCAGCACCCCGTGCGCCACCCAGAATCAGGCCCCGGTGGCTGCTCCGAGGAGCAGCGAAGGGTGGCTCTGGGCATCGTCGGCCCAGCGCTCACTCGCGGGTGCTATTTTCCTCCTGTGCCCTGCCTGACATCTCAATCGGACCAAAAACACCCCTCTCCCCAGCTACTTGCATCTGTCCCGCGACCGGTGAAGCTGCAGGCCGCCGCCCTTGGCGGCTCGCGGCGGGAGGGACTGAACCCAGGGCAGCCCACAGGGGCTGGGCCGCGTCGCTTACCCAGACGCCGCCGCGGCGGCAGGCCGACTCCTCCGTGCAGGAGGGGCGGGCTCCCACGCCACGCACGCCAAGCGGTGGCGCCGGCTCACGCACCCCGCGGGCCGCTCTCGCGCGGCTTCCCGCGCCAGCAGCCCGCGGTGGCCCCACGTGACCGCGTGAATGGTTACGGGGGAACGAGGGGCGCTGGGGCCAGGGTGTGCGTGCGTGCGTGCGTGCATACGTGCGCGCCCTCCCGCCCGCCTGAGTGGCTTGGCGGGGGTCGGCCTGCAGCTCTGAGCGCCGCCGCCACAGTTCGCAGTCGTGACTCTGTAGGCGGAAGCGTAGGGACAAGTCTGAGCGTCACAGGCTCCCCACAAACAACCGCGTGACCCGGGGACTTTCCCCAGGGTGTGCAAAAGCACAGGCACCCCCTCAGTTCTGGGGTGAAGGTGGGGGTGGGGAAGGATGCGCCCGCGTGTTCGCTGGGGAAGGGATGAGGGCGCCGGGCCAGGGAGGGCGAGCCGCGGGAGCCTGGGTGGAGAGGCGGGCTAGGCGAGGTGGGGCTTGGCGGGGGAAGTGAGTTAGGGCCGGAGGCGGACAGGCCCGCAGATGGTGGGGTGAGGGAGCGCGGGGACCGGGCGACCCTGAACCGACGGGACAGGGTGAGGTTGCCGGAGCACCCGAGGCGGACCGCGAGGGACGGCCCAGCTGTTGGGCCCAACAGGGCAGGGGTCTGACATCTGGACGGAGTGGGAAAGCAGCCTCGCATCCTGCCCTGGGGAGTCGGGAGGAGCCCAGACCCAACCAGCTGTGCAAACAGGAGGAGGAGCAGGAGGTCCCAAGCCTAACCTTGAGAGAGGGGCGAAAGGGGTGGTCAAGCCGCCGTCGCCGCGACGGGCCCCCGCGGTGCGGGTTGCGCCAGCCTCTTAGGAGCCCGACGCAGAAACTTGTTGCAACAAACAGGCGACCGCGGGTGCCCCTAGCAGCCAGCGGCAGAGTGGGTGGGCGGGCGAGAGGGAGGGGAAGGCTGGCGGACGCCGCAGCGAACTGGTGGGCAGACCCGGAGTCGCCGCGTAAGCGGGGCCGGCTCAGTGCGGTGCGGCAGGCGCGGCTGTGCGGCAGCGGAAGTCCTTTGTTGCAGCACAGTCCCTGGCAGAGCCAGAGCCTCTCCGCGCAACCCAGCCCGAGCGCCGCGCGCCGCCGCCACTGCAGCTCGCGGCCCCTTCGCCTCCGCCCGCCTCTCCCGCGACTGATTTGCCTTAAACTCCCTAAAATCTCCGCAGCTCTGGTTCCTGCTGCAGCCGGTAAGTATTTGCCAGTTGTGGGGCTATTCGCGCAACTTTGGCCCGGGCCGCGGGGCGACGGGCCATGGGCCTGGCGGAGTGCGGGGCCAGAGCGGCGCCGACCCGTGCGGGGAGCCGGAGCGCGGCGGACGCGCTGCGCTGCGAGGATCCGGCGACGGGCGGCTGCCAGGCCGCCTGCTTGCTGCTGGCGCGTCAGCTTGCTTGCGGCCTCCCCGGGTCGGAGGCGAAGCCCCTACGGAGACTAGCTCCCAAATTAGTTACCTTCTTTTCTTTCTTTCTCTGCCTTTATTTTTTTCGAGGGGGGAGGGGAGGTGTAGACGGGAGGCGGGAGAACGCGATTGATTGACGTGCCCAGAGCCCGCTTCTCTCAACTTACAGCTGTGGCTCGGCGGCGGGTGGGAGGGGAAGTGTCCCGGAGCCCGAGGCTGCAGACTTGGGCGCACTCCGAGGGAGGAGGCGTAAGAGCCGTGCACATTCTTGCTACGCTCTTTCCCACCCCCTCTCGCTGGCACACACGCTTTTTGTTCAGTAAAAAGTGGAAGGTCTGAGTTTGGGAATTTTCAGTGGAAAAGATGTTTCCTGAGAAGGAGTTGCTTTCGCTTGCAGTGGTGGGCGCTTACTAGAAGTTCGGTAAATGTGCTGGATGCAGAACGGGAGTCGTTACTACTAAAGTATGGAGGCAGGTTCTGAGCTCAGCCACCCCACCCAGTCTTCCTTTCTACCTAAGCAACGCGTGTACATGATCTGAAGGGTTGACATGACATTTTCTAAGTTGGGCGCGTCAGGAAGAGGTTGATGAAAATCCTTGACGTTTTCCGGGGGATAGGACATTTGTATGTGTGTGATAATATTCTTAAATCGAGTTTCAGTGTGGCGGTACGTGCAGATTCTTCATTGGTGTTAGTATATTTCCATACGGTATGTATCACAAGAACGGCTTTGACACTCGAACCCAAGAAATAGTCCGAGGCTTTTTGAGGCGACCGAGACAATGTCTTGAGCTGAAGCTGGAGGGACTCTGGAGCAGATTTGGTGAAGGATGCAGTTCTCATAACTTACAAAGCAAGTCACAGCCTTCCTTGAAACGGAGAAATTAGATTCTATGAAATTTTGTCAGTGCAAATAGATATGACCTGGAGAAACGGGGAGAATTGAGTACAAAAAAGATGAAGCTTGCATGATGGCTGGCCATCATTTGCTCAGAACCTCAAAACTTTGCTTTTGAATCACTTTCTGGATATCTAATGAAGTCTCAGTAAGAACTGGATGACTTTGGGAGCTAAGAAAGGGGTTTCCTTCTCTTAAAGAAACAGGAAACTCGGCCGGGCGCGGTGGCTCACACCTGTAATCCCAGCAATTTGGGAGGCTGTGGTGGGCGGATCACCTGAGGTCAGGAGTTCGAGACCAGCCTGGCCAACACTGGGAAACACCATCTCTACTAAAAGTACAAAAATTAGCCGGGCGTGGTGGTGGGTGCCTGTAATCCCAGCTACTCACAAGGCTGAGACAGGAGAATCGCTTGAACCCAGGAGGCGAAGGTTGCAGTGAGCCGAGATGGCGCCACTGCATTCCAGCCTGGGTGAGAAGAGAGAGGCTCTGTCTCAAAAAAAAAAAAAGAAAAACAGGAAACTGAAGCATAGTGGAGGTGAAATGCTTTTCCAAAGGTTAATAAAGTCTACCATAGGGCCTTCAGTTAACCTCTTACATTCATTTTACGAGCAGGCTTTCTCCATTAATACCACCTTTTCATGATATTGAATAACTCAGATTGCGCAGTCTTTCCTGAAGCCTTTCTCTTCTTCCCACTCCTAATATGATGGCCTACTTTTTTGGGGTTTTTGTGGGGAAGGGACTGGTGTATTATTGTCAGAGAAAAGAGAAACCATATTTAACCAGGGATTTGGCAGAGCACGAGCACAGTCACAGCCACTTGCTCTTGACCTTGTGCTTTGATTTCACTTTAACACTGCTAAATTTTGGTACTGTTTACTCACTCTTCTCTTTTGCCAGGCTCTGGGGAAGATACAGTTCATGGACCTTTTTAAGAGTATCTCGTGTTCTTTGCAGCACCATTTCCCTTTCTAATATAAATAAGAAAAGAAGTACCTGCTTTCAGGCTTGCCCTCTAGCCAGGAAAAGCACTAAGCCTTTGCTGTTCACCTTCTGGTACAAAGGGGAGGAAACTATCTGGTATAGAAATACAGAAAAATTCCCATAGATTTTTGTTAAGCTGCAATCTGTTGTCCTCCCAGAAAATTGAGGTATATTTGAGAAACATCTTCTTGAGAGGTCACTTTGGTCTCTGTGGAATGTTTTCTGACATTTTCTTCTGTGCTATTATCTCACACTATTTTCTTATATTCTTATGTGAACCAAATTAAGGGTTACTCATATAGATTTTTTCTCAAAATGGAAATAATTTATTATAAAATCCCTGCTCTTTGTAAAAATCCAGCCTATACTGAAGTACATAAAATGCAAAAATGAAAGTCATTTTGACTCCCACTCTCCAGAGATAATCACTGTGTACAATCAATTCCTTGTTTAAAACACGAGAAGCAACATTTGATCACAGCCATACTGCTGTGTGTGCCTCACTCTGCCTGGGGATGGCCTGTGGTGATTCATGGACTCATGTTCTGTGTTCACATTACTCAGGTTGGTAAGAATTGCCAGGTAGAGGAAAGGGGAGTGTTTTGCATTGGGCTAATTTAAAATTATTTGATTAAGTAACAGACCTGAGAGTTTAAATATAACTGGGCTGCTATTTTGGGTTTGTCCTTATTAAGTACTGACTGTACCGGGGTGGGCTGGTTTTCATACTTTGTTCATGTTAATGTCGTTGTTCAGCGTCTGATGGATTGATTTACAACATCAAAACAGAACCAAACACCTTTACAGAGTTTCATAATTTAGGAAGAAGTGCATATATTTGCTGTGAAGACTACTGCCGATATATCCCTGTGCTGATAAGGGATGGGGGTCCCTCTTGATCAGCACCAAAGATTGCATGCTGAACATATGAAAGGAAATTAGAGGAAAGAAAGGTCAATCACTGTGTTTTCAGATGTGGCATGAAAGAGACTGATACGGGGGAGGGGGCAGCAGAGACTCACTCCTTAGCCATATGTATTTAAGAAGAATGAACTGTGAAGAAGTTGATGATGATCTAAAATCAAAACCCCAAAATAGTACATAGAAAGTTAATTACAACATTAGTTATTTGAGGATGTTGGGGACATGGGTGGTTTTTACACTACTCTTTGAATTTAAAATTGTTTTCAAAATAAAATATTTGAAGATTAAAGAATTATCAACTAGATTTTCTTTTGTCTATATGAGATGCATGCAGTCCTAATTAGAGATAACTGAAGAGCTCCATTACCCCTTTGAATCTGAAGTATTAGAAGAGGGCATGCTTTGGTGGACAGTGGGAGTCAGCAAATGGATGGGGATTTAGGGAAGGGACACGACATTCTCCCTGCAAGATGGGGCAGTAAGAGAATGATGAGAGCTTTTAGATTTATGAAAAAGGGGACTCTGGGAGGCTTAGAATGTTTCAAAGGAGCACTTCAGTTAATAGTCATATTCAGAAAAGTGTTGTCTGGTTTACACAAACTGAAACTTAGGGCTTCGAATCAAGAGTCTCAGCTTCTACTTACAAGATAAGCAATTTCGGGGAAGTCAACCACTGAACCTGTTTCTTCATATGCAAAATGATGATAATAAAAATACCTATCTCAGGGTGGTTGTGAGATCAGTTGTATAATGTATGGGAAAATGCTTTGTAACTTTTCAACTGCTATATAAAAGTTGCCATGATTGAAATAAACAAAAAATTGATAAGCAAAATAAAACTTACCTGTTTAAACATTTATTCATTCAAAACTTTATCAAATATCAACTAAATGTCAGACATTTGGTAATGACTAAGATACTGCCCTGATAATAACTCCTTTATTGTAATCAAGGAGCTTACAATAAAGCAGGGGAGCCAAATAATTGCAATACCTGCCTTAAGTGTGGTAATAAATAGGGCATCCTATAGTTATATGTATAGGCTGTTTTGGCAGTACAGAAGAGAAACATCTGCCTCACCCTAAGATCAGAAAAAAATTCCCAAAGAGGCCAGGCGCAGTGTCTCTTGCTTGTAATCCCAGCACCGTGGGAGGCCTTGGCAGGTGGATTGTTTGGTCTTAGGAGTTTTGAGACCAGCCCAACATGGAGAAACCCTGTCTCTACAAAAAAATACAAAAATTAGCTGGGTGTGGTAGCGCGTGCCTGTAGTCCCAGCTATTCGGGAGGCTGAGGTGGGAGGAATGCTTGAGCCTGGGAGGCGGAGATTGCAGTGAGCTGAAATTGCCCCATTATACTCCAGCCTGGGCGACAGCCAGACCCTGTCTCAAAATCAAACAAACAAAACTTCCCAGAGTTAGTTGAAGATTGGAAAGGTTCTAAGCAAAAGAAGAGCATGTGTGAAATGGCAAGGCTTTTGCTGTGTTAGGTTATTTGGGATGAGGGGGAATCTTAGATTTAAGGCTTAAGAATGGAGTTGAGTTAAGCTTCTTAGAATGAACGTACATTTTATGATACTTTTTACTGGTTTCATTTTGCTGAATTTTAATTATGAGTGATGTTTTCAGGATTTTGGTTTGAATTAAAACTAGAGCCATAAAATTGGAAACAATACAATTTTTTTTTAAAAATGTGTAGGATCTGCTCAAAGAAGAAAACTGGGCAATCCCTCCCATCATCATAGGAAGAGCTGCCTCACCAGTTATTCATTCAGTAACATTTACTGAATACTTAATACTCCAGAGAAATGAGAAAGCCAAAGTCCTTGCGTTAAAGTTGCTCACAGTCTCATGGGGGAGACCACTACATAATTATCGTCAGTTCTTATTTAGCATTTACTCTGAGAAATACTACTTCACAATAACTCTAAGCTAGAAAGGATTACCATCCTTACTTAGATGAGAGATTGAAGCACAAATTGAATAAGCAGCCTACTCAAGGTCACAGTTAGTAAGTGGCAGAGCCAGAATTTGAACCCAGGCAGTCTAGTTAGTTTGTGCTTTAATGCCTGCTTTATGTAGCTGTTCTGATTATTAAGATATAGTATAATAAGTGCAAAATAAGGAGATAATACACAGTGAGATCAAAACCTAAAATAGTGGGAGAGAAAGAGGCTTTCTGCAGGAGGTGATAAACTGATTTTTAAATGATACGTGGGAAGTTCAGACCTGAAGAACCAATCGGCATGAGTAAAACTGGAGGGGAGGTAAGAAATACGTGAAAACTGGAGCGTGTGTGGAGGAGGGTGGAGGTGGTGACAAGCAGTTTTATGTTGCTTGAATATGAAGTTTGAAGCAGGAAGTAGCTAAACATGTAAGACTAGATGGGTGGGCATGGGGGCTTTGTATGCCTCAATAATGATTTTATACGTTAGCCTGAGGCTATGTGAGGGGAATAGTAGAATGGTAGAATTAGTGTGATCTGATTTTTCTTCTTCATGAATCGTCAAAACAGCATTGCTCTGGGAAGAAAAAAAAATTATCTGAGAGTGAAGGATTTAAGGGACTGATTGAGGAGCCTATATTAATAACTCAGGAGTGATAGTAGAGGCCTCATGACGGGAGGGAAGGTAGGGATGGAGTAGATGGGCAGTTTTCAGAAACAGTTAATGGGAAAATCAGCAATACCTAATGGTTGATTATGAGGGAGAAGTTCTGGGCAGCTCCCAAGTAGTCTGGATGATTGGTACTTAGTGGTGGCAGCTGAGACGGGGGAGGAGCATTTTTAAGTGTATTCTAGACAAAATCTAAGTGCACAGAATTAGCCCTTTGAAATAGAAGTCCTACAAAACGAACCCTAAGAATACGAATGCCATGTCCAATAAGGGACTTCTTGGTAAAGCGCTTTTAGCTGAGACGTGCCTACTGTTTACACAGTGCCCTCTGGTGGTCAGAAGATGCTGTGCTGCCTCTTCAGGATGAATGGATGAAAATGTACTTTTCCTTCTTTACTTCTGGAGGGAGAGAGGAATATTCCAGAAGCCACTGTGTTCCTTCTGCTTTCTGTGTGGATAAGTTCATTTCTTAGAACTATAATGCAACTGAACTACAGAAACATCTTACTTATTGTAAGTTACTTAGTTGGCAACCTTAGCTATCCAGTGCCTTGGCCTAATGCAAAAGAGGAAGGAAATTGGATTGCCTGTCAATAAAGTTCAGGAATTAAAACTTGACATCTTTCTTATGAGCATTTCCCTAGGTCTTCAGAAAATATGTAGATTCAATTTCAATAAGTTTTTGTCTAATTTCACAGCCAAGAAGATATTGAAATGGTGGGCCGCAGGAGATCAGCACACCTTTTAGAAGTGTTAGCTGTTGGCTTGCAAGTAAGGAGACAGAAAAATACTAACCAGCCAACAAAGCACAATCTCCAAAATCATAAGTCTGAGGCCATTTTTTGTAGATGCAGACAGCCCTTGCAAATTTGAACGACGACTATATTTCAGCAAAACACTGTTGTTTCAGAGGAGAAAACAGCCAGCCAGGTGATGCTGTATATGTAGGCTGCAGTTAGAGTAGTATGAAGAGCCCTAGACCAGGACTGAGGAGACCAAGGTTTTATCCTGACAGCCACTAAAACTAAATGTGACTTTGAACATGTCACTTAACTTCTTAGGGCCTCAGTTTGCTTTTTGATCTATAAAGCAGTGGGCTGAACTTGATCATTTCATAAAATTCTGTAAACTGTAATTATGACATTAGTTTAAAAAAATTATACTGTGCTTGGATTGAAAAGGCAAAGGAACATTTGTCATCTCTAATTTATTTACGAGTCCTGTGAGAAGTACGATTATCCCAGTTTTATAGATGAGAAAAGTGGGCTTAAAGAAGTAAAGAAGTTCCTGGATAGCTAAACTAGTGGTAGAGTTTGTATTCAAACAGTGTACGTTCTCTGGGTTCTTTTTTTAATTCTTTCACTTGACAAGCATGTATTAAGTGTCAACTATGTGGGAAGAGTGTGCTAGGCACAAGGAACACAAAGGCCATTAAGCCTTGTCCCTGTTTTTGAGGCTTCAGTATAATAGGCGTTGCTGTATCACACTGCTCCTTGGTCTCTTGTCAGTGCTAATGATACAAATAATACTACTGCACTTTTAGGTTTAATACACAGCTCCATTATGTCTTTAGGGTGTGGGTATAAAACTAAGCCACCATTTATAGCATTGTTTCTATGGGAATATGTGTTTCAAGTTCTAAATAAATTAAAAATAAAGTTTTAGGATGTAACCCAATTATAATTGCAGAACTTCCTGTACTAAGTACTGAATTTGGAGACGAATGCACAGCCACTAGTGCAGATAGTGAATAACATTTTCGAAACTTGATCATTCTGTCACTTATGTGCCTTGAAATCAAACCTCTTATCTTTGGGAGCCTCTACAACTGGTTATTCCTGGAAGTTTCAAGGAGAAACCTAGAAAATTCAATTAACTTTAGAGATTGGACTCTATACCCTGCAAGATGTATTCTAGGAAAGAATTTTGCCAATGTGACATTATTTTTATAGATGGCAAAATCTTTAAAGCCATGATCTTGGGCAGCAGAGTCATATTGCCTGTGTTCCAATCCCACGAAGTTCTCTCTTTATGATATTAGGAAAGTTATATAACACTGTATGCCTCTGTTATTTAATTTGGAAAACGGGTCTTGCAGCAGCGTCTACTTTGTATGGTGTGTTATGAGGATTAAATGCTAAAATGATACTTATATATGCATACATACACATAAAATGATACCTATATATGCATGCATACATACACATATGCACACATATATACATACATGTATATATCCATACGTGTATATATGCAATATATATGTGAGATACCTATATACATGTATGGATATATGTATAATACATATGTATAATATATCCATATGTGTATATGTGTTATGTGTGTGTGAGATATACACACACACACACACACATCGCCCTATACATCTGCCTGGAATAGAGCCTGGCATATAGTAAGAGATAACAAATGTTAGCTATTCATGTTATTATTGTATTACAGTTGTCATTTACTCTAATTTGATAACCTTCATCTACCAGTCTAGTAAAGCAAATCTACCTTCCCTCCCATTACATTTTCAGCCACGCTGCTGTGTACCCTTCTCAGTTATTTGCATACACATCTATATAAATGCCCAAAATGCCTTACCCTTGCTTTCTGTTTATCCTACTCATTCATCAAGGCTTTATTCAAATCCTACATCCTTCCTAAAACCTATTTTGGCATAATTAATGCGTTTCTTCTAAACTCTTGCTGAACTTTGTTCAATATAGTTTATTTTTTAATTTTTATTTCATTTCATTTTATTTTGAGATGGAGTCTCACTTTGTCACCCAGGCTGGAGTGCAGTGACTCGATCTTGGCTCACTGCAACCTCCACCTCCCTGGTTCAAGTGATTATCCTGCCTCAGCCTCCCAAGTAGCTGGGATTACGGGTATTCACCATCATGCCTGGCTAAGTTTTGTGTTTTTGTAGAGAAGGGGTTTCACCATGTTGGCCAGGCTGGTCTTGAACTCCTGACCTCAGGTGATCCACCCGCCTCAGCCTCGCAAAGTGCTGGGAGTATAGGCATGAGCCACTGCCCCCGGCCTCAATATAGTTTATTAAACTGTCCTCAAATTGTTTATTGGTTTCAAATTTAATCCCTCATGTACAGTTACCTCTCTTGTACACCATCCTTCTCCACCTTCCATTTCAATGCTTTATACAGTGTTAGGAACATTGTGAGTATTCAGTACATTCTGATATTCTTATGTTAAAATGTAAGAATCCTTTCATTACATTTTAGGCTTTTAAAATAGATAGTTTGTAATCCTCAAATTAAATTCATATGAATACATACATTCAACTTATAAGACACAGAAGTAGGTAATAAATCTTCCTTGAGATCCAGAGGTAATTGTAAGTCAGAGATTGGGGTGCCGAATGGGGACTGTGATGCTAGGCTCTCTAGACTTTCACTCAGGCTAAGCAAATCATCTTCATATGCCTCATTGGTGCTGCAAGTCTATGACACAGTTTAGAGGGTGATTATTTGCCTCACAAAATCAGTTTAAAATTCCTTTAAGTTGCTTCTTTATTCATTGGATATGCTTATTTATAGACCCTTAAATTATCATTGACCAAGGCTGGAGCAAGAGAAACTTCCAGCTAAACTGTTATTTCCAATTTAAGAGATCTAGCAATGGAGGAAAAATATTTCTGAAATCTTACTATGTCTGTGAGAAATTTACTGAAATAGCTTATACAATATAACTTAAGGAACACATCTATTGAATAAGACTAGATTGACATGTATGGATAAAGTCACATTACAGGTAAAGAGTTCAGATGGAGGTAATCACTTGTGCAATAGCACCTAGCCAGTGAACCCTATATTAAGGACTCATGCCCGGTCCTTGTTTAGTGTTCTTTACAGAAGGCCATACTGTATAGTACCAAGGAAGTGCTGTATAGAGGTTATTACCATCTGGGTGGTCAGAAGTCTTTGTTCTGTAGTCCTAGAATGTACTTCAGCACAGTTAACTATACCTTGATACATTAAAAACCTAGTATCTTTGTCTTCTGTAGAATAAGAATGTTAGAGTAGATTAGATCTCTCTAAGCTTTAAAAATCTATGACTAAATTACTTAATATGTTTAATGTGCTTGGTGGCTGTTTTTAAACTTGAGATGAGCTGGTAAACTTTTTCAGACTAAAATTTTAAAAATCCAGTGTAAAACTCTTTGGGTCACCTAACTCCTTAATTCTTGCTGAGTTCTGCACAGTGGGTATCCTTCTAGCCTTCGGGTAACTCTTGGCGTTATATAGTTGTTTTCCTTATCCGAAAGACGTTAAGTCCTTTGAGTCACATTGAAAGGTTCTGCTCTCAGCCCCAGCCCTTGACTTCTAGCTGTGCTAAACTTGTCCTACCAGTGATGCAGCTACTAATACAAACAAAAGCAATCACAGATTTCAGTCATAAAAACAAGAACAGCTGAAATACAAGCTGTCCTTTTACTTAAAACCTTTACTAAAACATAAAATTCACTAAATTTTTTAAGTAGAATTATTAAAGAAGTCAAAAAAATGAAAAGAGAGCAAACAGTCTCTTGGAATTTTAGTGAAATAATAATCTAATAAAAGTGAATGCCTTATAAAAAATTTTAATGAGGCCGGGCGCAGTGGCTCATGCTTGTAATCCCAGCACTTTGGGAAGCCGAGGAGGCAGGTGGATCACCTGAGGTCAGGAGTTTGAGATCAGCGTGGCCAACATGGCAAAACCCCTTCTCTACTAAAAATACAAAAATTAGCCAGGCATGGTAGTGTGCACTTGTAATCCCAGCTCCTCGGGAGGCTGAGGCACAAGAATCGCTTGAACCCAGGAGGCAGAGGTTGCAGTGAGCCAAGATGGTGCCACTGCACTCCAGCCTTGGTGACAGAGTGAGACTGTCTCAAAAAAAAAAAATTAATGTAAAAATTATCTTTGAGAGATAAGCTAAAAGTCACAAGAATTTAGATCCCTTCTCCCCTGCCCCATACCCCTCTACCTCTTTTTTGGTGTATTAATCCTTCTTAAAGCTTTTCTGGTCTGGGCATAGCAACTTATACATGTGATCTCAGCACTTTGGGAGGCTGAGTTGGGAGGATTGCTTGAGCCCAGGAATTCGAAACCAGCCTGGGCAACATAGCAAGACCTCATCTCTACAAAAAATATACAAAAATTAGCCAGTCGTGGTGGTGTATGCCTGTAGTCCTAGCTATTCAGAAGGTGCAAGGTAGGAGGATTGCTTGACCCCAGTGAGCTATGGTGGCACACCAGCCTGGATAACAGAGTAAGACCCTGTCTCAAAAAATAAAAATAATTAAAATTTAAGAAAAATGAAAAAAGCCTCTCTGAATGAGGTGTAACAAGGACAAAGTTGCTGGTACTAATATGTGTGAATGATTGCTATTTTAAATTTACTCTGCCTAAAGTCAGTTTTACTCAGAACTTGGACATTTGCATAATAATGTTGCTTAAACTACAATTCTAGGTCAGCCTAAAAACTGTTATGTTAGGGTTAAAAATTAGACGCAGTATTTGTTCAGCCTCCAGCTCTATAGTAGGATTCATACTCTGGTCTGTCTGATCTAGAGCGCTTGTTCTTTCTACTACAGCATGATGCCTTCTTCTGTAGAGTAGGCGCTTTACGGAATACATGTTGAATGAAATCACTGATCTAGGAAAAGTAAAAATTCCTGGAATGATATATCCTTGATATTACAGAATACTTGTGCTACTGCTGATAATCAATACTTTATATAGTGCCTGGTACACCAAAGGTACTCAATAAATATTTGTTGAATTAATAAATGTGCATTAAAATGCTATAAGTGTTCTTATTTGTTTTAGTGTTTTTTGTTAATAAAAGAATATGTTCTTTTACTGAACTGAATTGTGACTATAGCTAGAGATGTGCATATCATATTGATCTTCTATGTAGTTGTAATAATTTTGGTTGCTGATGATAAAACTGCTATTCATCTAGATAAGAAAGGGTCCTTGGAACTTATATGCTCTTTATATCATTATTTCAAACCTGGACTATTTATTACTTGAAAGTTTTTATAGATTAACTACTGGCTTTCTAATGGACTCTTATTTGGAAGGAAATGTTAAGGTTATCAAGTCAGATGTATCCTGATGCTTAAATAAGCATTGCCACCATTACAACATCCACTATTACTTTCATTATTACATGCCAAGCACCATACATTTTCCACATTGCCTCTGTGAATCCTCATATATGGTATTGTATTTGAGGTATATTATCTCTACCTTCACAATTCAAGAAACTTAGGGTCAATGAGGATAATCAAGTTCCCCAAAGTGGTCAAGCTAGATAAGAACCCAGGTCTGTCTGATCCCAGGCCCATGCTCTTTTCACTGTACTATACTGTCCTCAATAGCATTTTGTTCCTGCTTCAGTATGGTTACTCATTCTCCAAACAAGTTTGTTTCATTTTTGAAATACTCTTGTTAATACAAAGTTTTGTTTTTTTGGAAATAATACCTATCCCTCTGCCTCTTACCCTGTGGTTCATTATTTATTACATGTCTCTGAATCCTACAAAAATGACTGTAGACATAGAAATCTCATCCTACTTAAAACAGGCTTGAGTCAGCATTTTTGTGTATTTTTTTCTCTCCCACCACCGTCCCCTCACCACCTTTTGAATAGGTTGTGGTGTGGATTTGTTTTATATAATTCAACATAATTTTGTACCTTATGTTTATTTATTTCACTCTCCTTCCTGAATTTTTTTCCCCACTTCTGTAGTTTCCATTCAGAAATATAATTTTTAATTCACTGCCAAATGACATGAATTCTGGGGCAGGCGCAGATTTACCTTAACAACTCCTTTTTTCATTAGGCATTCAAATTGGAACCAACACATTAATGAGTATCTTTGTGCATACATTGCTTTTTGTATTTAGATACATGCTGAACATGATTCCTCACAGAGTTTTACAGATACCTGAGTTACAGAGGTTTGAAATATTATACCTACCGGAAACTTGATCTGGCGTCCAGGAAAGGTGCAGTGGTTGCAATTTGAAGAAGGCAGCAGGTCTCATCATAAGCCATCTTCATTTTATCAGTCCTGTATCTCTAGCTATGGAACTTTATGTCCTAGAGGTGGCAGGATGGGCATATAGGTAGTGAAAGGGGTATGTGATCCATACTTGATCTGTGAGGAACAGATAAAAAGCAAGTAGAAGTTCGTAAACTTAGATACTCTTTAATTACTACTACAGGGCTTGAAGAGTTACAGGACTGAAGAGTGAACATTTTATTTCTCTGAACAGCTTGTTACATGTTCTTTTTAAGTTCAGTCAAATTGCGTAGGAATTTGTTTTTAAGTAGAAGATTCTGAAGCTTTATGTGTACAGATTAAAAATGGAGGCTAAAATTTGATCTTGTTTTAACTTTATAATATGATAGGATTTCTAGTGCTTTTTAATATTTCTTCTCCTTTCTTCCTTATCCAAATTCAGCTTCCTACACTAAAAATACTTAAATGCCCACTAATAGTAAGTCTAATGTTAAATGAAGAAAACTTGTTGCAGAGAGGTATATATATAGTATGATATCATTTAGGTTAAAAAACACAATGAAAGCAAAACTATGTGCCTGGCATCTTGTAGGTACTCAATATGCTAACTATGTATATGTGCATCTCAATAGACCTGAAGGCATATAATCCAGAGTGTTTGAAGGGGTTACTTCTGAAAAGACGTATGTCACCTAAGGTGTGTTTTTATTCTATATGCTTCTATGTTTGAATTTTTTGCTAATTTTTTTTTCTTGAGATGGAGTCTTGTTCTTGTCACTCAGGCTGGAGTGCAGTGGCACAATCTTCGCTCACTGCAACCTCCACCTCCCAGGTTCAAGCAATTCTCCCACTACCTCCACCTCCCAAGTAGCTGGGATTATAGACGCCCGCTACCGTGGCAGCCAAACTTCTTTGTATTTTTAGTAGAGACTGGGTTGTGGGCCACACTGGTCTCGAACTCCTGACCTCAGGTGATCCTCCTGCCTTAGCCTCCCAAAGTGCTGGGATTACAGCTGTGAGCCACTGCGCCTGGCCTTACTTCCTTCTTTTAACAATTAAAAAAAATAGAAGAGGCCAGGCATGGTGGTTCACACCCACAATCCCAGCACTTTGGAAGCCCAAGACAAGAGGATCACTTGAGCTCAGGAATTCAAGACCAGCCTGGACAACATAGCAAGATCTTATCTTTACTAAAATATTAAAAAAAAAAAAAAAAAAAAGCTGGGTGTGGTGGCATGCACCTGTAGTCCCAGTTACTCTGGATGCTGAGGCAGGAGGATTGCTTGAGCATGGGATTGAGGCTACAGTTAGCTATGATGATGCCACTGCACTCTAGCCTAGGCAATAGAGTAAGACCCTGCCTCAAAAAAAAAAAAAAAAACAACACACACAAAAACGGAAATGCTGGCCAGGTGTGGTGGCTCATTCTTGTAATCCCAGCACTTTGGGAGGCTGAGGCGGGCAGATCACCTGAGATCAGGAGTTCGAGAATAGCTTGGCCAACATGGTGAAACTCCATCTCAACTAAAAATACAAAAAAAATCAGCTGGACGTGGTAGTGGGTGCCAGTAATCCCAGCTACTCCGGAGGCTGAAGCAGGAGAATTGCTTGAACCCGGGAGGCGGAGGTTGCAGTGAGCCAAGATCGCGCTATTGCACTCCAGCCTGGGCAAAAGACCAAGACTTCATCTCAAAAAAAAAAAAAAAAAGAAAGAAAGAAAAAGAAAAAAAGAAAACTTTACAATCTAAGGATAAATAAAATACCTTCTCAAATAAACCCACTGCTTCTATATACCCTGAAATGCATGTTGAGCAATATGAGACATTCTAACTTTATAGAATTACTGCTTCTTCAATAATTTAAGACAAAGGCACTGATTAAACTTATTTGTTTGGTGCCATTTCTATATAATCTAATAAGGTTTTTTAATTTTTATTTTTGGGACAGAGTCTTGCTCTGTTACCCAAGCTGGAGTACAGTGGCATGATCGTGGCTAACCACAACTTCAAACTCCTGGGCTCAAGCCATCCTCCTGCATCCATCCCCCGAGTAGTTGGGACTATAGGCACCTCATCATACCTGGCTATTTTTTTTTTTAAGGTGAGGTCTTGCTATGTTGCCCAGGGTTAATAGGGTTTTTTAAATAGATTATTTTATCAACACATGGCCAATCTTGTATCATCTTTTGCTCCCCACACCTACCCTATTTATTTGGAAGCATATCTCAGATATATATTTGGAAGCATATCTCATTTCATCTGTAAATACTGAAGTGTATATATCCAAAAGATAAGAATTCTTAACACAACCAAATTACCTTTCTCACACTTAAACAATGAGCAAGAGTTCCTTAGTATTAATCATCTAATAAGTTTTTAATACTTTACAGTCTAATTGCTTTCAGTTTAAGTTGCTGTTTTATTTACTTTCATTACTCATATCCTTCAAGAGTTGTTTTCTTTTTTTGTTTTTTGAGACAGGGTTTTGTTCTGTCATCCAGACTGGCGTGCAGCTCACTGCAGCCTCTACCTGTTGGGCTGAAGTGATCCTCCCACTTCAGCCTCCCAAATAACTGAGACTACACATGATGCCACCACACCTGGTTAATTTTTTAAACTTTATTGTATTGACGAGGTCTCACACTCTTGAGCTTAAGCAAAGTTTTTCTCTTCGCTGGCCATTTCAGTAATTCTAACTCCCAAAGTGTTAGGATTACAGGCCTGAGCCACTGCATGTGGCCTCCTTCAAGTATTTTTAAATTAATGTCTTTTTTTCTGTTCAAATTGATTGATTGATTGATTGATTGATTGCTCTGTCGCCCAGGCTGGAGTGCAGTGGCGCAGTCTTGGCTCACTGCAACCTTCGCTTCCCGGGTTAAGTGATATTCTCCTGCCTCAATCTCCTGAGTAGCTGAGATTACAGGCACCCGCCACCACGCCTGGCTAATTTATGTATTTTTAGTAGAGACAGGGTTTCACCATGATTGTCGGGCTGGTCTGAAACTCCTGACCTCATGATCCGCCTGCCTCAGCCTCCCAAAGTGCTGGGATTACAGGCGTGAGCCACTGCACCTGGCACTGTTCAAATTTAGTGTACATGTTCCCCCTAAGAGTTGTAATGAAACTAAAACTGTTTTTTCCTTTTGATGCCTTTGTTCAATATGAAAAACCTGAATAAATGGCTGGGTGTCTTCATCTTCAAATTTAAAAAATGATTCAGGTATATATTATTGAGTTTTATTAGAATGGAAAGCTCTTCATATCTTGATTGTAATAGCAAACTCACACAAGTCACAAATGATAAAAATTACTCTTTTTGTCAAGTGCTTTTCTATATCTTGTCTGACTTTAATATTTTTGTTTTACATAGGTCTCTAATTAATAGAAGATGGCAAAGCCCAGCCACAGCAGCTACGTCCTTCAGCAGCTAAACAACCAAAGAGAATGGGGTTTTCTCTGTGACTGTTGTATTGCAATTGATGACATTTACTTTCAAGCACACAAAGCAGTTCTAGCTGCCTGTAGCTCCTATTTTAGAATGTTTTTCATGAACCATCAGCATAGTACTGCACAACTGAATCTCAGCAACATGAAAATTAGTGCAGAATGTTTTGATCTCATTTTGCAATTTATGTATTTA
>CAUYLG010000573.1:0-23267 GCA_963573385.1 Cacajao melanocephalus
TGTCTCCATTGTTAAGCACAATTATTGGCATAAAAGAGGTTTTTAATACCCATTTCTAGACTGCATTCTAGCCTGGGCAATAGAACAAGAATCCTGTTCTCTCTCCCTCTTTCTCTTCCTCTTTCTTTCTCTCTTACATTCTTTTTTTTCTTTCTTTCACTCTCACTTTCTTTCCTCTTTTTCTTTTTTTCAAAAAAAAAAAAAAAAAACCTGAAGAACAACACAGTGGCAAACTCCCTGAATTTTCTTTTCACATATCCCAGACTTTATGTTAAAGAAGATAGGCAAGCCAGGAATGCCAATGAGCACAGGCAAAAACAAACAAAACTCTTAATGAAAGCCTGCTCTTTAGCCAAAAGATCAGGAAAGGGGCAGTCTAGCAAAACGGAAAACTTTTAAACAAAAGCCATACTATTGAGGCCAAATACCACAGAAAGAAATGTGGCCCCACCTGCATCCACGTCAGGAAGGCTCCGGTGGCCAGCACAGCAGTGTCTGCCTATAATCCGAGCACTTTGGGAGTTCGAGGCCGGCAGGTCACCTGAGCTCAAGAGTTCGAGACCAGCCTGGCCCACATAGTGAAACCCTGTCTCTTCTAAAAATATAAAAATTAGCCGAGTGTGGTGGCGTGCCTGTAGTCTCAGCTACCCAGGTGGCTGAAGTGGGAAAATCACCTGATCCTGGGGAGGCTGAGTCTGCAGTGAGTAGCTGCACTCCAGCCTGAGTGACAGAGCGAGACCCTGGTGTGGAGTCTAAGCATCTGCCCTCTTTAGGCTATAATATGGCACCTCAACTCCCACCTTTCCTATGGGGTGGTGTCCAAGGCCAAGTAGGAGCCCAGACTTTCAACCACACCCTGTAGTTACAAGGTTCTCTTCCCTCTTCCCATAAGATAATGTTAGAGGAGGCCTGGAGAGCCAGGACTTTCACCATTATCCTGCAGGAATAGGGCCATCTCCACTGCAGTGCTGGTGCAGACCATGCAGAGAGCCAGAACTCCTGCTCCTCCCCAGTAATAACCAGGTGCAACCTCCTTGGGTGTCAACGGAGGTCAGGTGGGAAACTTGGACTTCTATCTCCATCTAGCAGTAATGAGCTAACTCTCCACCTCTTTCATCTATGGGAACAGTGTCATAAAAAGCCAGGTAAAACAGATGGTTCAAATAAAACTCAGAGTCTCATAACTTCTGAAAATATACAGGTTTCAATTTTTAAAATCATTCATGCTTCAAAGCAAAAATCAGGAAACTTAAAACTAAAAGTAAAAGAAAGTAAATAGATGCCAACACTGAGATAAAAGAGATGTTGTAATTAAAAAAAATTTAAAAGTGCACAAAAACCATGATAAAAATACTTCAAGGAGCAATTATGAACATGCTTGAAACAAATTTTTTAAACACTAAAGTAATGTACAATGTAAAGAAGAAGCAAATGGAAACTTTAGAACTGAAAATTCAGTAACCGAAATTAAAAGTTAAGTGGATGAGCTGAACAGAATACTAGAAAATACAGAGAATCAGTGAACTGGAAAACAAAAGAATCAAAACAACCAAATTTAAAGAGCAGAGCAAAAATAAACTGGAAAAGGAAAAGAAAAAATAAATAGAACATCAGGAATCTATGGGCTGCAACAGAAGATTTAACATTTATGTTCTCAGAAACCCTGAAGGAGAAGAAAAAAGAGTGAGGCTGAGAAAAATACTTGAAGAAAGAATGGCTGAAAACATTCCAAATTTGGTATGATTTGGTACAGGTTCAAGATGCTGAGCAAACCCTAGAAAGTATAAACCAAAATAAATCAACACCAAGAAACACATAATTAAGCTTATAAAAATTAAAGGGGGGGGGAACTATTGAATGTAGTCAGAAAAAGAAACAAAACCCAACACCTTGCCTACGGGGAAAAGCAATTCAAATGACAGCAAATCTCTGATCAGAAACCATAGAGGCCAGAAGGAAGTGGCACAGGATTTTTCATGTTCCCGCTGCTCCATTCTCAACCTATTGAGATTTCAAATACTTGTATATTAGACTTTCTTGTTATATTCTCTATGTCTTTTCCCATCTATTCTATATTTCCCATCTTTTGTCTTTTCTCCTTGTTTCCTCATGGACATTTCTTCTGATTTTTCTTCTAGTTCACTAATTCTCTTCATCTGTGCTAATCTTCTGTTAAACTCATTGAGTTATTGATTTGGCTGCTGTATGTTTTATTTATTATTTTTTTGAGACAGAGTCTCACTCTGTCACTCATGCTGGAGTGAAGTGGCACAATCTCAGCTTACTGCAGCCTCCGCCTCCCAGGTTCAAGAAATTCTCCTACCTCAGCCTCCCAAGTAGCTGGGATTACAGATGCCCACAACCACGCCCAGCTAATTTTTGTATTTTTAGTAGAGATGGGGTTTCACCATGTTGGCTAGGCTGGCCTCAAACTCCTGACCTCGAGTGATTCACCTGCCCCGGCCTCCCAAAGTGGTGGAATTACAGGCGTGAGCCACTGCGCCCGGCCATGGCTGCTTTATGTTTTAGTTATTTTTGCTTCTTTTTTATCATCTCTAATTTTCTATGAGTTTCCCAATCTTGTCTTTTATTTTCTTATTCATATTGAATGGCATTTTACAGTCTCTGTCTCAGTATCTAGAGACTGTTTCTTTGTTGCTTCTCTTGGTGGTTCTTCATGTTGTTTTATTGTCTTACTTACCTAATCATTTTTTAAAATTGGGTGCTGGATACTGTATGTGAAATTTTTTAGAAATAATTTGAGGCCTGCAATAATTTTATCTTTCTCTATAGAATATTTTTGCTTTTGGCTGGCAGCTAGGAGTATTGGCGATTGGGATAACCTTAATTCAATTTTAGAAACTGATATAATTCAAAGATTAACTTACTTCCTTTTAAGGACTAGTTTATTACCAGCTCTCCTTTATTCCTAGGGTGTGGCACCTTAGGTTTTTTAACACACATCTGAGGTCTCCTCTTTATTAAGATTGTTTGGATTTATTCTCTTTGTTCGTTTCTGAGATGTTATCACTAAACACTCCTTTAAATATTCAATTTTTGTGTAAGTTGGTAATCAATTTTGTCCTTAATTGGGCCAGAGTTAAAAGGGAAGTAGTGCCCATTCTCATGGCTAGCCTGATAGTGATAGTGGTCAATAAGAGTTTCAGAAGGCTAGGAGAAAACCAGGGAGAGATAGTGAAGAACCATGAGTTTAGTCAGGCTCCCTCCCTCATCACCTCTTGTGTGTAAACTTTAGAGTCCAAAGCATTATTTTTAGTGATGAAGGTAGCACTTTTTTTTGAGGGGGGGGGCGGGCGACACGGAGTCTCACTCTGTCACCCATGCTGGAGTGCAGTGGCGCAATCTCTACTCACTGCAACCTCTGCCTCCCAGGTTCAAGAGATTCTCCTGCCTCAGCCTCCTGAGTAGCTGGGATTACAGGCATGTGCCACCACATCCGGCTACTTTTTGTATTTTTAGTAGAGATGAGTTTCACCATGTTGGTCAGGCTGGTCTCGAACTCCTGACCTCATGATCCGTCCCCTCTTGGCCTCCCAAAATGCTGGGATTACAAGCATGAGCCATCACGCCTGGCCTCAAAGGTAGCACTTTCTTGCAAGTTCATTGGGTTCTTCTGAATCTTTTAAGCTCCTGTTCTTTTCTCTGAGGACCAACCAAACAGAATCCTGGCTAAAAAATAACATTATAGTGGTGAAGATAGAGACATTGAGAATTATGTTGATAACTTGTGATAGGGAGAATATCTGGATGGTTTTAGTGCAGACTCTTATTTGAATATACTTCTAATCAAATAACTTGTGTTTTCCTGAAATAGAGACTACTAATAATATCACTTAATAAGATGACATTAGTTATATAAAAACAGACAAGGTAACCATGTCAACACATTTTGAATCTTTATTGAAAAAAGGAGACAAGAATAACAGAATAGGGGCTGGGCACTCACGCTTGTAATCCCAGCACTTTGGGAGGCTGAGGCGGGCAGATCACGAGGTCAGGAGATCAAGACCATCCTGGCCAACTTGGTGAAACCCCGTCTCTACTGAAAATACAAAAATTAGCTGGGTGTGGTGATGCACACTTGTAATTTCAGCTACTCAGGAAGCTTAGGTAGGAGAATTGCTTGAACACAGGAGGTGGAGATTGCAGTGAGCTGAGACTGTGCTACTGCACTCCAGCCTGGTGACAGAGCAAGATTCCATCAAAAAAAAAAAAAAAAAAAAAACAAACAAACAAATATAGCAGAATAGGACATGGAATTAATTGAAAAATAAAGAAAAAAATAGGATGATAAAATTCAGCATTCTCATGGCTCTGACTTAAAAAATATTTTAAAAAATTCAGCATGCTGGCCGAGCACGGTGGCTCATGCCTGTAATCCCAGCACTTTGGGAGGCCAAGGCAGGCGGATCACCTGAGGTCAGGAGTTCGATCAAAATGGAGAAACCCCGTCTCTACTAAAAATACAAAAATTAGCTGGGTGTGGTGGCGCATGCCTGTAATCCCAGCTACACAGGAAGCTGAGGCAGGAGAATCACTTGAACCTGGAAGGTGTAGATTGCGGTGAGCCAAGATCACACCATTACTCCAGTCTGGGCAACAAGAGTGAAACTGCATCTCAAAAAAAAAAAAAAAAAAAAAAATTCAGCATGCTGTCTCTCAGCACTGAGCACTGCAGTTTAGAATGTGTTTTTGGTAAATTGTTATTATTGGTTTGTCTTGAAGAATTGCATAGGGCTTAAGAAAGCTGCATCTTACAGTACTAAAGTGGCCTGTTAATGTGTTTCCCTTTCCTAGATTGGAAATTTATTTAGGAAACTGAGACTATATTTTCCCTGTGGTCTCCTAGAGGTCATCAGGGCCACTTTCATTTTGGAGGTTCCTAGCATATTAAAAAATCAAGAAAAATATAAGCATAAATGATGCATGTGTGGAGGGGGGAGGGAAGGCAGTAAGTACAGTAAATCTATACCTCGACTCCTGACTCCGCGGACCCATTTTATTAGGGATAAAACCAAGGGTTAGCTCATTGAGGGACTTTCTAGAGTCATCTCAGATGTATGCTAGAGTACAGGAAAGTTATCGAAACATCCCAGTCTGTGGAAAGCAGCACCACCTCCTCGTGGCTGAATTTAGAACGACAGCATCGACCGATTCTCTTAGCACTCTGTGAGCCAGGGTCGACGCTGAACTACAGTCTTACGGAGTCCGGTGTGTTGCTGCCGTCTAGTGGTTCTTCAGCCTGTGCAGGACCCACCGCTTTTCTCTCACTGTAAGGGAGCAACAAAATTTCCAGGTTATCAAACGCTGAAATCTGCGGGGCTGCTGAAACCAGCCATGTCCACAGTACTCCCCTCGAGGCGCCGGAGATCATCAAGTAGTGCAGGAGTCATCAGGTCCAACACTGGGAGGGCTGAGATTTGGTCCTTCAACTGAGATGCAAGATCGTACCGCTAATCCTCTTCAGTGCCATCCCCTGCTTTCAAGGATGCAAAACCAAGGGGACAAGGACTGAGGACAGAATGGATCTGCAAGCAGGAACCCAAAGCCAAACTGTGTCCACAGCCCCCCCACACACCCCAGGAAATGAATTTAAGTTACTGTTGGGAGGGAGGGCGTGTGGCGGTAGTGTCTCTAGTGTACAAAAGGTGACATGTCCATTGTCGTTTGAATCACTCTTCAGTTCTCCTGGTTTGTTGTTTATATTTCCCGACCAAGGCTTCCTGTCCTCTCAGTTTTCTTTCTTCCACACTATTTTTCTCCCTAGATTCACCTGCTCGGATAGCTCCTAGCTCCTGTGCCCTCACCATCTTTTCCAAAGCCATCATCAGGATTCATGTAGCTTTTAAGGGGTGAGGCATAAATGTAGATGATACTCAAAAGGAGACAGACCTGGCCGGGCGTGATGGCTTACGCTTGTAATCCCAGCATTTTGGGAGGCTGAGGCGGGCGGATCACCTGAGGTCAAAAGTTTGAGACCCCGTCTCTACTAAAATTACAAAAATTAGCCAGGAGTGGTGGCACGCACCTGTAATCCCGGCTACCCAGGAGGCTGAGGCAGGCAGGAGAATCCCTTGAACACAGGAGGCAGAGGTTGCAGTGAGCCGAGATTGCGCCATTGCACTCCAGCCTGGGTGACAGAGTGAGACTCAGTCTCAAAAAAAAAAAAAAAAAAGGACTCAATTCTTTGTAATTCTGCTCCTCATTGCTCCTCATTGGCTCTCTCGCTCTCATAGATACACTTGAGTCCATTGTTATGGAAGAGATTAGATTCAACGATTAAATGCCTTATCAGGCACAGACCAACAAGCCAATAGAACACAATATTGACCCTAAAAACAACTCTGCACAATTTAGAAGCTACAGTATTTCACAGAATATAAACAACACCTTTTGTAAGACATATACTGATTCTAAGTAAGAAAAACAACTCTAGAACCTCTCTGTATATAACCAGTTGCCAATATTCTATGACACTCCTGGTACCTCCTAATCGCCCTGGGCTCTGACACTCTGTTGCTGGCCCACCTCCTTAGATATGGATGTTGTTTTTACACTTTCTGGCCTCCGAACCTTGCTCACTGTGGTAGGTAATGATGAGTGTCAGAACATGATACCTCAAACTATGGCATCTTGACATTTGAGAGAACGGCAGGGCTGGGTGTGTTGGCTCACGCCAGTAATCCTAGCACTTTGGGAGGCCAAGGTGGGTGGATCACCTGAGGTCAGGAGTTCAAGACCAGCCTGGCCATCATGGTGAAACCCCATCTTGTTAAAAAAAAAAAAAGAGAGAGAGAGAGAACGGCAGAAGCAGGAAGGTCTCTGTTCCGTGCTCCACCTTTCTCCACTGAGGCTGGCCATAAAAGCATTCTCTGACCTTCCCTGAAGCAGGTGCCCTGGAGGAAAGGAGCCCAAGATACAGAAATGCCAAGAAGAATCTGAACAAACAGGCCTTGCTAAATTTCCCCCATTTATTACTGCTAAGTCGTTTGCTTTGTCCTCCATACTTCTGCATGACTCTCCATGAAAATACACAGTTTAACCTGTTTCTTCGGGTCTTCATTTCTGAAGCCTCTTGTGTCACATAAAACTTATATTTAATAAATTTGTATGCTTTTCTCTTGTTAATCTGTATTTCGTTATGGGAGTGTTAGCCATGAATCTAGCAATGGATGAGAAAAGATACTACTTTTCATCCTACAGTAGCCTTTAAGATGGCTCCCAAGGATCCCCACCTCCTAGTAGTATTTGTGTCTCTCTTGTAATCTTCTCTTGATAGTGGGCTGGACCTAGTTATTTGCTTCCAAATGCAGAAAAATAAAGAAGGCTTTATTGATACTCTGCTTTCTTAATGAGCAGAGAGCTGGAATTCTTCTTTCCAAGGACTGCAACTGAGGGGTTTGATGTTCCAGGTGGTTCTTTTATGTGAGGTGCCTGCAAAAGCCCTTAGGCAGAAAGGAGTGTTTGTGAATGTGTGGGGAGGAGAGGAGGAGAAGAGGAGGGTTTGGCTTGAGACTTTGGGAAAAATTCCATGTTCTGAAGTGTCTACAGTTTTCTGGGAGCTGGGCAGTAATTTTGACTTTTCTTTCTCTATCTTCTCTTCACTTTTTTGTTTGGCTCTTCATTTTACAGGAGCTCTCCTGTCCTCCATGCCCCTTGCTTCCTGCTTTCGAAGTCCTGACTTCAGATATAAAATGAGTTGGGTTTTTTAAAAGCTTTATTGAGACATAGTTGACATATAATAAAATGCACATATTTAAAGTGTATGATTTACAACATATAAGTCAAAGTATACAATTTGTGAAATTATCACCAGTCAAGTTTTTTGGGAACTCCCTTCACGTTGTTCATCCCTGCCTCTCCTCACCCACACGCAACCTTTTTGTCTATAAAGATTAGTCTGAACTTTCTAGATTTTTATAAAAATGATGTTTTTAAAAACACTCATAGGTTGGAAAATGAGAAGGTTTTTTTTTGTTGTTGTTTTTTGAGATGGAGTCTCACTCTCTCCCCCAGGCTGGAGTACAGTGGCGCCATCTAGGCTCACTGCAGCCTTTGACTCCCTGATTCAAGGGATTCTCCTGCCTCAGCCTCCTGAGTAGCTGGGATTACAGGTGTGCGCTACCATACCTGGCTAATTTTTGTATTTTCAGTAGAGACAGAGTTTCACTATGTTGATCAGGCTAGTCTCTATCTCCTGACCTCATGATCCGCCTGCCTCGGCCTCCCAAAGTGCTGGGATTACAGGCATGAGCAACAGTGCCTGGCCTGTGTTTTTTTTTTGTTGTTTGTTTTAATTTGGACAGAGTGTCATTCTGTCATCCAGGCTGGTGGCATGAGCAACACTCACTGCAGCCTCGACTTCCTGGGCTCGGGTGATCTTCCCATGGAAGCCTCCTGAATAGCTGGAACTACAGGCACGTGCCACCATGCCTGGCTAATTTTGTGTAGAGATGGAGTTTTGCCATGTTGCCCAGGCTAGTCTTTTAAACTCCTGGACTCAAGTGACCTGCCTGACTTAACCTCCCAAGATGCTGAGATTACGGGCATGAGCCACCATGCCCAGACAGGAAATCTTTTATAAAATTATTCATCTACTTTTTTTTCCTGCTGGAATCAATTTGTGAGAAGATATGGAGTGTCCTTCTGGGGAATGAATGAAATTAATATGAAATTGTATAAGTTATTTATTTATTTATTTTGAGACGGAGTTATGTTCTTGTTGCCCAGGCTGGAGTGCAATGGTGTGATCTTGGCTCACTGCAACCTCTCTCTCCCAGATTCAAGCGATTCTTCTGCCTCAGACTCCCAAGTAGCTGGGATTACAGGTGCCTGCCACCAGGCCCAGGTAATTTTTTTGTATTTTTAGTAGAGGTGGGGTTTCACCATGTTGGCCAGCGTGGTCTCGAACTCTTGACCTCAGGTGATCCACCCGCCTTTGCCTCCCAAAGTGCTGAGATTACAAATGTGAGCCACCACACCTGGCAGAATTGTATAAATTATTAAGGTGTTTTTCTTACAACCTTAAACCCATTATTTTGTACTGTTTTGTGATATTGGAGCAAAAATCCTGCAAACCACACTTCTTCATATTTGTGGTTGTAGAAGCTGTGTATTTGGCAATCAAAAAGGCTCTTAAGCTCTTGTGCAGCCATGATGCCCAAGCACCTGCTCCTAGGAGCAGGCTCTTAAGATATGCCAAGTACCCATACCTGCCAAGTACACTGCTTCTGGCTTCTAATGTTTGCCAAGGGAGAACCTAATATGAAGCCAATCAGCTTCATATTAGGTTCTCCCTTGGCAAACATTAGAAGGAAATTTCCAGGAGAGGAGAGGGTAAGGACTTGCTCCTTCCTGGCTGGTTCCTGTGTTTCCCGTTGGTGTTCTCTGAAGCAGCATTTTTTACCTTTGGAGGGATAGTTTGTCTTTTCATAGCAGCAGCTGAATCCAGTTTGCTTTTTTTTACTAATACATGTAGAACCAGCTTCATGTCGTTGCCCCAGAAACACCAGCATCAGCCCAGCAGGTACCCTCTCCTCAAAGATATCGGTCCCAGCCCCACAGTCCCTCCACTGAGCTGAGAGGAACCAGCACCAGCCCAGCACTGTTTTACCTCCCTAATCTGGATCGGCTCTGCAACTCCTCTTCTGTAAATGTCATAGTTTAATAAATCTAGCTTCTTCCCTGCTTCCCGGCTCCTTCCTGCAGTTGCTATCTCTGTGATAGCCTAGACTTCTCTTTTTACCCTTTCAGTTATCTATTTGATAACTTTCTACCTAATTACCAATTCTACATTTTAAAGTCTGTCTCTTCAGTTAACTGGTATAGTTTCTGTTACCTGACTGGATTCTATTATAGGAATAAACAAATATGCTGGTCATACTTATTCATTTAAATTTTATTGCATGAGATTGTTTCTTATTTTTATTTTTTAAGACGGAGTCTTGCCTTGTGGCCAGGCTGGAGTGCAGTGGCACGATCTCGGATCACTACAACCTCTGCCTCCCGGGTTCAAGAGATTCTCCTGCCTCAGCCTCTCAAGTACCTGAGATTACAGGCACACGCCACCATGCCCAGCTAATTTTTGTATTTTTAGTAGCGACAGGGTTTCACCACGTTGGCCAAGATGGTCTTGATCTCCTGACCTCATGATCCGCCCGCCTCAGCTTCCCAAAGTACTGGGATTACAGGTGCACACCACCACACCCAGCTAATTTTTTTGCATTTGTAGTAGAGACAGGGTTTCATCATGTTGGTCAGGCTGGTCTTGAACTCCTGACCTTGTGATCTCCCCGCCTTCACCTCCCTATGTGTTGGGATTACAGGCGTGAGCCACCACGCCCGGCGAACTTTTTTTTAGGCTCATATTTCACAGTGGGTGGAAATTGTCTTAAACCTCAAAAACTCTGATGAAAGGCCAAACCTGGGGATGGTTTCACAACTCTGAAAATCTACTAATTTTAAAAAACCAGTCAGGCGCAGTGGCTCACGCTTGTAATCCCAGCACTTTGGGAGGCCGAGATGGGCAAATCACGAGGTCAGGAGTTCGAGACCATCCTGTCCAATGTGGTGAAACCCCGTTTCTACTAAAAAATACAAAAATTAGCCGGGCGTGGTGGCGCACGCCTGTAGTCCAAGCTACTTGGGAGGCTGAGGCAGAAGAATCGCTTGAACCCAGGAGGCGGGGGTTGCAGTGAGCCGAGATCGTCCCGCTGAGACTCCAACTCAAAAAAAAAAAAAAAAAAAAATCAGCTGGGCATGGTGGCTCACGCCTATAATCCCAACCGCCTGGGAGGCCGCCGAGGTGGGCGGATCACTTAAGAACAAGAGTTCGACGCAGCCTGGCCAACATGGTGAAACCCCGACTCTACTAAAATTACAAAAATTAGCCAGGCGTGGTGGTGCATGCCTATAATCCCAGCTACCTGGGAGTCTGAGACACGAGGATTGCTTGAGCCCAGTAGGTGGAGGTTGCAGTGAGCCCAGATCACGCCACTGCACTCCAGCCTCGGCAACAGAACAAGACTCTATCTCAAAAAAAAAAATCATTTAATTGTACACGTAAAACAGATGGATTTTGTGCTCATCAGTAGTGATGCCCGAGTAAAAAAAAAAGTAAAAAAATAAAAACAGATGGATTTTGTGGTATGTAAAATAAGCTGTTTTTATTATATTTTGTTTTTTTGAGAGGGAGTCTCCCTCTGTTGCCCAGGCTGGAGTGCAGTGGCTCGATCTCGGCTCACTGCAACTCCGCCTCCTGGGTTCAAGCGTTTCTCTGCCTCAGTCTCCCGAGTAGCTGGAATTACAGGTGCCCACCACCACGTCCAGTTAATTTTTTTTTTTGTATTTTTAGTAGAAACGGGTTTCACCATGTTGGCTAGGCTGGTCTTGAACTCCTGGACTCATGATCCGCCCGCCTTGACCTCCCAAAGTGCTGGGTGGGATTACAGGCATGAGCCACCGCGCTCGGCCAATAAGCTGTTTTTAAAAAAGACTAATGAAAAGTGCCAAAGTTAGTCAGTGTTGAATTTTTTTTCATGAACCTCAAGTGCTTAGAGTTTCATGTGTGTGTGTGTGTGTGTGAGAGAGAGAGAGAGAGAGAGAGAGAGAGAGAGAGAGGGAGAGAGGCCAAACCAACCAAAAGATCTGTGCATTCTGTAGGTCAAACGACAACACACATGAAACTCCGAGCTTCTGGAGTCTTCCTTGGTATTTGGGAGAGTTGGTGTGATTCAGGTTACAGTCAGACTACTGCCGATTATAGCCATGTTGGCATAAAGTTCAACCTTCATTTTGGCTGGGGATAATTTCATCCTCACGGATTCTGTTTACAGATAGGATTAGTTCAAACGTATAAATTTTTGTTGGTGGTTTACCTGTAAAATGAGAGAGTTGAAAGCGTTTTTCCAGCTTTTGACATTGTTTTTCTTTTTTTTTCTTTTTCTTTTTTTTTTTTTTTTTACCAGGGGAGAGAGCGAACGCAGTCCCCCACTACCACGAATTACGCAGTCGAGTTTCTCACATTTGGGGAAATCGCAGGGGTCAGCACATCCGGAGTGCAACGGATAAGCCTCGCCCTGGGAAAACCACCTTCGTGATCATGGTATCTCCCCTGCCAGGTAAGTATGACATTCTGTTTTTCTTTCTCTTTTTTTAAATTTTTTAATTTTTTAATTTTTTTAACTTTCCCACATTTTCCTGTCTTCTTCTGAGCCCTCCAAACTTTCTCTTTTTTTTTTAAATCTCCGTGGATTCCACATTCTGATTTTCTAGAAAGTGGAAATGATATCATTTTAGGAGTCATTCATTCATTCATTCACTCATTTAAAAAGCATGTACTGAATTATTGAACATCTCTTACACCCTAGACAGCCTCCTGGGCGCTGGGTCAATGACTTATTAGCTAGAGTTAGGATACTTAATACCTGATTCTCCTTAATAGCTGTCTGTGTACTGTTGTGAAACCACCTACTCAGCTGAGCCAGAACTTTGTCCGGTGGCAACTGGAATATGATATAATAATCTGACAGTTGATTGTGGAGACCAAGTCACCTAAGAGAATGTAAGAGCATTTTGTAAAATGCAGAATATTGTGCATATTTGAATAATTACTATCATCTGAGTCCAAGACTGCCTTAGTTTTAATCAGGAGCCTGCACTATTTGTAGAGACGTCTTTTTCTGACATTTTATGACTTCTTCAGGCCCTTGGTCCTGTGTCTCAGATGCCTCGTGGTGAGAAAAATTAGTTATGAATTTATTTTTATTATTTTTGGAGACGGAGTCTCACTCTGTCGCCCAGGCTGGAGTGCAGTGGCGCCATCCCTGCTCACTGCAACCTCCCCCTCCCGGGTTCAAGCGATTCTCCTGCCTCAGCCTCCCGAGTAGCTGGGATTACAGGCACCCACCACCACGCACAGCTAATTTTGTGTACTCAGTAGAGAGACAGGATTTCACCATGTTAGTCAAGCTGATCTCGAACTCCTGACCTCAGGTGATCCGCCCGACCTCGGTCTCCCAATGTACTGGGATTACAGCCGTGAGCCACCGCGCCCAGCACCCAAATTAGTTGTTAATCTAAACCATTCAATCTCAACCCCAGTTTTGAGTAGGGTAACTAACTCCATGGGCGGAGAAAGCCAAGTAGTGCCTTTAAATTTTTATGCCAATAACTGACGCACTAGCGCTTGGGCTTCACTCTGCCCTAAGATGGGATGGCGCCTAGTATTTGGCGCATGCTCCTTGATGACCTGCGGCGCGGCGCTTCGAGGCTCGGGAACGCGCACGCAACTCGTCGCCGTTGGCTGACTTCCGGTGGTGCGAAAGTCGTTTCCGCGGAATCAGGCTGGCTGGTGAGAGTGCAGGTTTGTGTGCGTTGGGGCGGGAAGAGGCGGGTGGGAGCTGGGACACCTGGGCGAACGATGTCCAGGATGAGAGGGTCGGGTCTGGGGGTGAGTGCTGGGTGCGTGGCGGAAGTTATGGGCGTAAAGGTGTCTAGTTGGGAATGGGGACTGGGGCCAGCCCTGGGCGCCGAGGTGTAAGCGCGGTTAGGACCCTTTTGAAAATGTTTTCCTAGGAGAGGGCCCTGCCGCGGCTGCCTCCACATTGGCATTCATTCACCCTGTTGGTCCGACTTGAGTTCCCCAAAAAGTGGGCTATCGAGCTACTGCTGTGTTTGAGGTGCCTGGAGCTGAAGTAGCTTTTTTTCCTTCTTTTTCTTTTTTGGACCTCCGTAATTATTTGTGAAATAAAAGAGTTGCTTAGGCTACTCTCATTCTGTTTCTCATCCAGTCACCACCATCTCACAGGAATCAAGAAAATCTTCACGTTTTATTGAGCTTTAATTACTAAGGACATCAGTTGGTTGAGGGGGTGGGGAGTCTCCCCTAATGTCTTGAAAAAACTGAAGGGAGGTTTAAAAGTAACTTTATAGGTCGGTCGCGGTAGCTCACACCTATAAGCCTAGCACTTTGGGAGGCTGAGACAGGAGGATTGCTTGAGGCCAGGCGTTCGAGAACAACCTGGGTAACAAATTGAGACCCCCGTCTCTGCAAACAAAAAACAATAGCAAAAAATTGCCGAGGGTAGTGACGAGCGCCTGTAGTTCCAGCTACTTGGGAGGCCGAGGCTGGAGGGTCACTGGACCCCAGGAGTCTGAGGCTGCAGTGAATGAACCAGAGTCTTGTCAGTGTACTCCAGTCTGGGCAACAGAGCTAGACGTTGTCTCTGAAAATCCATCAATCAATCAATCAATCTAACCTTAGACTTAAGAGTTACAAATAACTTTTCAGTTCTCTAGTTCAAGCTTTCATCTAGTGCCCTGATAAGTGGACATTCAGGCTTTGCTTGAACATTGCCAGTGATATAACACAAGACAACTTATTGTATTATTGGATCTATTTATGACAGTAAAGTTTTCCTGGGTGATAAGATGCCATCAATTTTTATATAATGCTTAACACTTGTCCCAAATGCTGCACAGAATAAGTTGTTTAAGCTCTGTTTCATTTGTTATTCAGGGAGCATTCGTTGAGTATCTGCAGTACTCAGTGATACACTGAGTATCTGCAATACCCAGATACTGAACTGGCGCAGTGGCTTGGATGGGACCGTAATCTCAATGACTTGGGAGGCTGAGGTGAGACCATTGCTTCAGCCCAGGAGGTCGAGGCTGCAGCAAACTATGTTCATGCTACTGCAATGCAGCTTGGGTGACAGAGCAAGCAAGCCCCTGTCTCACACACACACAAAAAAAACAAAAACTCATGGATATTAGGGATATTAGTTAAAATAATCCTGTTTCTCAAAAAGCTCATAGTTTTGGAGGAGGGAAATGAGAAAGAGAAGAGACTACTATAAAACTGATAAGTACTGTAAAAGAGATTTGCAGACAGGCACTAAAAGAGCATAGAGGATACCCTCTGGTTTAGGTGAGTAATGCCCTTAAAATGTGATAACTAGAATTGAAGCAAAAAGTCAAGAAATAACATAGCACAGAGGACAGTAGGAATCTCCTCTTCCTTATTTCAACACAAAATTTCTTAATAGAGCCTTCACTTTTTTTTTTTTTTTTTTTTGAGATTTGGCCTTGCTCTGTCACCCAGACTGGAGTGCAGTGGCACAATCTTGGCTCAATGCAACCTCTGCCTCCTGGGTTCAAGCAGTTCTCCTGCCTCAGCCTGCTGAGTAGCTGGGATTATAGGCGCCTGCCACCATGCCTGGCTAATTTTTTGTATTTTTAGTAGAGATGGGGTTTCACTATGTTGGCCAGGCTGGTCTCGAACTCCTGACCTCAAGTAATCCACCTGCCTTGGCCTCCCAAAATGCTGGGATTAACAGGCGTGAGCCACTGCGCCCGGCCAACATAGCCTAATCTTTTAAACAATCACACTTTGCTTTTGATTTGTTTCTATTAATGGAAATAACCTGTTTATGAAAACAACAGTAGCAAACATTTATTGATCATTTACCATCTAATGAAGTAGATGCTATTATATTCCATTTTATAGCTGAAGAATCTGAGATTCATGTTGAGTGACTTATGCAAGGTCATAAAGCTGGAGAGAAGCTGACTTGGGAAACATCCAGACAGTCTGACTCCACAGTTTATTCTCAGCATCATGCTAGTCTACCAACCTGATGGTAATAGTAATAACATTTATTAATCACTTACTCTTTAATTCTTATAACAATTCTATGAAGTAAGAGCAATTATTTTTTACTGTTGAGGATACTGAAGACTTGCAAGGTTAAATCACTTGGCCAAGGTGTAACAGTAGTCCATCAGTAGTAATCAGTGAGGTTTGAACTCACTCACTCTACCCACTGTCTCTCATCTTCCACCTGAAGGGAAATTGTGCATTTGGTGTGAAGTATTGTATTCATGATTGAACATGAATAAATGAAAAGATAATTGAGTAAATGTTATTACCATTAATTAATATGAAGGCAGTAAGAACTTTTTTTCCTTTCAGAATGGAACAAAAGTGGGACTTTTAAAATGTTGCCCTGTAAGAAGAGAAGAACTGCAGTGACAGAGTCCTTACAGCTTAAAGGCAATCAGGAGGAAAACAATGTAGACCTAGAATCAGCTGTTAAGCCAGAATCTGACCAGGTAAAGGACTTGAGGTCAGTGTCACTGTCCTGGGATCCAAGTCATGGCAGAGTAGCTGGCTTTGAAGTACAATCTGTGCAGGATGCAGGAAATCAACTTGGTATGGAAGATACATCTCTGAGCTCTGGGATGCTCACCCAGAACACAAATGTACCTATTCTAGAAGGTGTAGATGTGGCCATCTCTCAGGGAATTACGCTACCTTCCTTGGAGTCTTTTCACCCTCTTAATATACGCATTGGTAAAGGAAAACTCCAGGCTACTGGCTCAAAGAGAGGGAAGAAAATTACACTCAGGCCTGGGCCAGTTACCCAAGAAGGAAGACGTGATCATCCTATCCTAAAGGAGCCTTTTTCAGGAGAGCCTAGTGAAGAAGTCAAGGAAGAAGGAGGTAAGGTATAAAAGGTTTCTAGGTTACATTCTTGTCAGTACCATTTTACCATTGCTATTTCTGAGTGCCTTTACAGAGTAGTATTTCTGAAAGGGTATATTGATTTGATATGGAATTGGAACTGCTGTGTTTGTAAGGGTTGGCAGTGAACTTTTTTTTTTTTTTTTGAGACAGAGGCTGACTCTTGTTACCCAGGCTGGAGTGCAGTGGCACAATCTTGGCTCACTGCAATCTCTGCTTCCCGGGTTCAGGCAATTCTCCTGCCTCAGCCTCCTGAGTAGCTGGGATTACAGGCTCCCACCACCATGGCTGGCTAATTTTTGTATTTTTAGTAGAGACGGAGTTTCGCCATGTTGGCCAGGCTGGTCTTGAACTCCTGACCTTGTGATCCACCTGCCTCAGCCTCCCAAAGTGCTGGGATTACAAGCGTGAGCCACTGTGCCTGGCCGAACTTTTTTTTTTGAGACAGAGTCTTGCTCTGTCACCCAGACTGGAGTGCAATGGTGGAATCTTGGCTCACTGCAGCCTCTGCCTCTTGGGTTCAAGCGATTTTCCTCCCTTTGCCTCCCAAGTATCTAGGATTACAGGTATGCGCCACCACGTCCAGCTAATTTTGTGTTTTTAGTAGACATGGGGTTACACCACATTGGTCAGGCTGGTCTCAAACTCCTGACCTCAGGTGATCCACTTGCGTCAGCCTCCCAAAGTGCTGAGATTACAGGTGTGAGCCACCGTGCTCGCCCAGGCTGGAGTGCAGTGGTGTTATCTCGGCTCACTGCAACCTCTGTCTCCTGGATTCAAGTGATTCTCCTGCCTCAGCCTCCCGAGTAGCTGGGACTACAGGCGCTCTCCACTGTGCCTGGCTAATTTTTGTATTTTTAGTACAGCTGGGGTTTCACCATGCTGGCCAGGCTGGTCTTGAACTCCCGACCTCAGGTGATCCGCCGGCCTTGGCTTCCAAAGTGCTTGGATTATGGGCGTGAGCCACCATGCCCGGCCTATTCATTTATTTTGACTGTTAAAATGTTTTCCTTTTTGCTGCATTTTAAGTTCACTTGTTCTTATTTTGTCCTACTGGTACCTTCTCAGTATGTGGTTTTTTATTGTATCTTGTGTATGTTTATACGGAAGAATTTCATGTTTTTGACTGTGTTGTGTTTGAAAACTGATGGAGTAGTGCTCAAGTTGAGGGAGTCTAGCAGTAATCTTGATGGTATGTTGTGCTGGTCACTCCCTCTCTGGCATGAGCTGTCTGAAGCACATTGTCAAAGATGAAAGCTCTTTTGGGGAAAAGTGCTCTTCTGTGGAATCATCCCTTGTCATAGCACATGGCTCTATATTTTCAACCTCATTCAGAGTAGCTTGCATTATTATATTGGTTTTGGGACACCTATGTTTTATCTGGAAATGTAGGCAGGAATAGCAGTTTTTTGGTATGTCTATTACAAATTGTTTCACTGTTATTCTTCTACATGATTTTTTAGAATAAAAAGGGGTAAATAAGCAGCTTGTGCCATTTTGCTAATTATATGGATTTGACTTTTGATCACATAAATAAAAAAATAAAACAAGGCAGGGCATTGTCCTAGACATAGTTGATGTGGACCAATACCTTTTATTACTTGGAAATTCTTTTTTTTTTTTTTTTTTTTCCTGAGACACAGTCTTGCTCCGTCACCAGTCTAAAGTGCAGTGGCACGATCTTGGCTCACTACAACCTCTGCCTCCCCAGTTCAGGAGAGTCCTCTGCCTCAGCCTCCTGAGTAGCTGGGGCTACAGGCTCGTGCCACCATGCCCGGCTAATTTTTTTTATTTTAGTAGAGACAGATTTCACCATGTTGGCCGGGATGGTCTTGATCTCCTGACTTTGTGATCCAAGGGCATGATCTCGGCTACCTGCAACCTCTGTCTCCCAGGTTCAAGCAATTTTCCTGCCTCAGCCTCCTGAGTAGCTGGGATTACAGGTGCACACCAACGCACCCAGCTAATTTTTGTATTTTTAGTAGAGACAGGGTTTCACTCTGTTGCCCAGGCTGGTCTTGAACTTCTGACATTAAGTGATTCACCTGCCTTGGGGTTACAGGCATGCGCCACCACACCCAGCCACTTTTTTTTTTTTTTTTAATTTTTTAATGTTTTTGTAGAGAGAGAGTCTTGCCGTGTTGCCCAGGCTGGTCTCAAACTTCTGAGCTAAAGCAGTCCTCCTGCCTGAGCCTCCTAAAGTGCAGGGATTACAGGCATAAACACACGTTGGGTAGAGAATCACTTTTTCAAAAAAATATCAGCATGGCTGGACGCAGTGGCTCATGCCTGTAATACCAGCACTTTGGGAGGCTGAGGTGGGTGGATCATCTGAGGTCAGGAGTTTGAGACAAGCCTGGCTAACATGACGAAACCCTGTCTCTACTAAAAATACAAAAATTAGCCAGGTGCTGTGGCTCACTCCTGTAATCCCAGCAATTTGGGGGGCTGAGGCGGATGGATCACCTGATGTTGAGAGTTTGAGACCAGTCTGACCAACACGGAGAAACTCTGTCTCCACTAAATACAAAAGTATCTGGGCGTGGTGACGCATGCCTGTAATTCCAGCTACTTGGGATCCTGAAGCAGGAGAATCGCTTGAACCCAGGAGGTGGAGGTTGCAGTGAGCCAAGATCATGCCATTGCTTTCCAGCCTGGGCAACGAGAATGAAACTCCATCTCAAAAATATTAAAGAAAAGAAAAATTAGCTGGGCTGGGTGGCACACGCCTGTGATCTCAGCTACTCGGGGCTGAGGCAGGAGAACTGCTTAAACCTAGGAGGCAGAGGTTGTGGTGAGCCGAGATTGTGCCAGTGCACTCTAGCCTGGGTGACACAGTAAGACTGTCTCCAAAAAAAAAAAAAAAAAAGAGAAAATTAGCTGGGTGTAGCAGCATGCACCTGAAGTGCCAGCTATTTGGGAGGCTGAGGCAGGAGACTCACTTGAACCTGGGTGTCAGAGGTTGCAGTGAGCCGAGATTGCGCCACTGTACTCTAGCCTGGGTGACAGAGCGAGACTCCACCTCAAAAAAAGAAAACACAAAAAAATGCCAGGCGTGGTGGCTCACGCCTGTAATCCTAGCACTTTGGGATGTGGAGGTGGGCGGATTATAAGGTCAGGCATTCACGACCAGCCTGGCCAACATAGCGAAACCCCATCTCTATTAATACAAAAAAAATTAGCCAGGCCCACTGGTGGCAGGACCTGTAATCCCAGCTACTTGGGAGGCTGAGGCAGGATAATCGATTAAATCCCGGAGACGGAGGTTGTAGTGAGCTGAGATGGCACCACTGCGCTCCAGCCTGGGTGACAGAGTGAGACTCCGTCTCAAAAAGAAAAAAACCAAAAACAAAAAATGCATAATTGTTGGTGAAGTGATAGAGGTGTAATGCTCAAGATGAGGGAGTTAGCAATAATCTTGATGGTATACTGTGCTGGTCATGCTCTCTCTGGCATATTGTGTTCATTCTGGATGCCATGTTTTAAGAGGACATTGACAAACTGCTGCATATTAAATGGGGGATGACTAGTACTGTGAAGAGCCTGACATGAGCAACTTGGTAAGTTTTAGGGGTGGTAAGAAAGCTGTAAGTTTTGCTGGGTATGGTGGCATGCACCTGTAGTCCCAGCTACTTGGGCAGAGGCTGGAGAATCCTTGAGCCTAGGAATATAAAAAACATAAATTAAAAAAAATTTACAAGTAAATAAAACAGTACACAGTTCATATTTTTAAAAAAAAGCTGTCTTCAGATATCTGAAGCCAATAATGTAGAAGAGAAAGCAGATTCCAGACAGTGAAAATAAGAACAGTGGTGTTAAGCTATAGGGAGTCTAGGGAGGTAGGGGAGGGATAACATGGGAAGAAATGTCAGATACAGGTAACAGGTGATGGAGGCAGCAAACCACATTCCGATGTATGTACCTATGCAACAATTCTGTATGATCTGCACATGTACCCAGAATCTAAAGTACAATTAAAAAAAAAAAAGCTATAGGGAGTCAATTTTCATTCATTATCAAAAAGTTTTTTAAAATACTATTAGTATCATACAACTACCTTATATGATAAAAGACTCCACAAAAAGTATTCAACATGAATTATGGTAATTCTGTCGTTTTAGTGAACCATCGCAATAACCTATAAAACACATTTTGATGTCTAACTTTATCTCTCAGATTTTTTTTGTCTGAAAGTGACACAGAAATCCTTAGTCTGATTTTTGTTTTAAAACATATAATCTCTTCATCTGTGTGACATTTAAAAGAAGCAGAAGGAGTAGTTCTAACCTCAGGAAGCTTAGAATCTTAATTGAGAAGACAACCATGAACACATAATCCATTTGGAGCAGTGTAAGACAGTGTGATTTAGTGCTGCAGTATGTGATAAATATAATTTGGATTTTTGGAAGTGGAGCTGGAAGGATTTGATAGATTGTGAGTGAAGAAGTGGAAGTATTAATATGTAGAAATGCCGTGTTTGTGTGGAAGACTACTAAGGCTTCAGGTAGAAAGGGTAGATCCAGATTATAGAGAGCCTTGACGCTTTCTCCTTAAGACCTTAAGAATGAGAATCGGATGCTGGCAGTAAGGCTAGAGAAGAATGGGTATACACACATTACAAAGAAATAATTAACATTGCGCAGAGACTGACATGTAAGATATTTGGACTAGGGGATGGTGATGCATGCCTTTGTGGGGAAGGTATTTGAGAGTTTGAAAATGAGTTCAGATTTGGGTATGAGTTATACAGGTGAACGCCAAAATTGGGGCTTAGTCCAGGAGGATTCTTTGCTTCATGCAAGGTTCGTGAGCAAGCCAGCAGAGCAACAGGAAAGCAAGTTTATTAGAGCAGCAGAGTACAGGAAAATGGCTGCTCCATAGACACGGTAATAGCAGCAGCCCTTGTGAATTGATAGCTATTCCTTGATTATATACTCAGTAAGGGCAGATTATTCATGAATTTTCTAGAAAAGGGGCAGGGAGTTCCAGAACCAAGAGATATCTCCATTTTAAAACATATAAGGTAACTTCTAGAGGTTGCCATGGCAATTGTAAACTGTCATGGCACTGGTGGGTCTTTCCTTGTTTATTTTTATTTTTTAAATTTTTATTTATTTTTTTGAGATAGAGTGTCACTCTGTTGCCCAGGCTGGAGTGCAGTGGCATGATCTTGGCTTACTGCAACCCCTGTTTCTTGGTTCAAGCCATTCTTCTGCCCCAGCCTCCTGAGTAGCTGGGACTATAGGTGTGTGCCACCATGCCCTGATAATTTTTTTTTTTTTTCGATTGAGTCTCAATGTGTTGGCCAGACTGGAGTGCAGTGGTGCAATCTCAGCTCACTGCAACCTCCACCTCCTGGGTTCAAGTGATTCTCCTGCCTCAGCCTCCTGAGTAGCTGGAATTACAGGCATGCACCACCATGCCCAGCTAATTTTTGTATTTTTAGTAGAGATGGAGTTTCACCATGTTGGTCAGGCTGTTTTCGAACTCCTGCCTCAGGTGATCTGCCTGCTTCAGCCTCCCAAAGTGCTGGTATTACAGGTGTGAGCCACCACGCCTGGCCTTTGTATTTTTAATAGAGATAGGGTTTCGCCATGTTGGCCAGGCTGGTCTTGAACTCCTGACCTCAGGTGATGCGCCTGCCTCAGCCTCCCAAAGTGCTGGGATTATAGACGTGAGCCACCACGCCTGGCCTGTTTTTATTTTTTTAAAACCAATCCATTTAATTCTGTCTTTCAAGGTAAACAACATATGGAGCCTGGATCTCAAGCCTGAGAATGCTAGAGCTATGGGTCCAAAACTTGTGGTATTCTCAGAGTTCAGAAGAGTTAGAACTCACGGTGTTATGAGACAGAAAACATATGGAATTCGTGCATTCCATTTAGCAATTTTGAAAATTACCAGAAACGGACAAGAGTCTTCCAAAGTTGAGAAAATTCAACTCCTAGTTTTCTTTTTTTTTTTTTTGAGATGGGAGTTTCGCTTATTGCTCAGGCTGGAGTGCAGTGGTGTGATCTTGGCTCACCGCAGTCTCCACCTCCCTGGTTCAAGCGATTCTCCTGCCTCAGCCTCCCGAGTAGCTGGGATTACAGGCATGTACTACCACGCCCGGCTAATTTTGTATTTTTGGTACAGATAGGGTTTTTCCATGTTGGTCAGGCTGGTCTTGAACTCCCAACGTCAGCTGGTCCACCTGTCTTGGCCTCCCAAAGTGCTGGGATTATAGGCATGAGCCACTGTGCCCAGCCAACTCCTGGTTTTCTAGATAAAAGATTGAAGAGCCTTGCCGCGGTGCGCCAGAGCAGAATACGAGTCTGAGGCAGAGGGAGTCATGGCAGGACAGGCATTTAGAAAGTTTCTCCCACTCTTTGACTGAGTATTGGTTGAAAGGAGTGCTGCTGAAACTGTAACCAAAGGAGGCATTATGCTTCCAGAAAAATCTCAAGAAAAGTATTGCAAGCAACAGTAGTCGCTGTTGGATCGGGTTCTAAAGGAAAGGGTGGAGAGATTCAACCCGTTAGCGTGAAAGTTGGAGATAAAGTTCTTCTCCCATAATATGGAGGCACCAAAGTAGTTCTAGATGACAAGGATTATTTCCTATTTAGAGATGGTGACATTCTTGGAAAGTACGTAGACTGAAATAAGTCACTATTGAAATGGCATCAACGTGAAGCTGCCCATTCCACTGAAGTTCTGAAATCTTTCATCATGTAAATAATTT